>OZ020177.1:4874933-4894933 GCA_963971145.1 Sussaba pulchella | reverse complement strand
TATGTATTTTCAGTACAAACTTTACGAAACATATTTTTCTCTTTCGACGCAATGAGAAAGTGAAGGAAATACCACGCGTAGGAGAATTTCGTAGAGAATGACGGAAAGAAAAATTCACTTCTGGCCATTTTAATGGATATGCACTGGACTGTTAAAAAGAAGAAGAATTATTTTTTTTTGTCGGTGCTACTTCCTTAAAGATGAGTTTGGGTCCTGAAAAATACTTGCCTAAAATTTTGAGCAGCCTAGCTCATGGATAAAAGATCCCGCCAATAGATTTTTGCTTATTTTTTTACAGTTCTCGCGATATCTCCCGAACTATTCTATTTACGAGAAAATGTTGGAGAACTTGTTTTATCGAGAGTTTGATTTCCGAAAAAAAAAAGGTTCGTATCAATTCTGTCGAAAGCAGAACATTCGTTCGGATATTTGAAAAATACTCAATTACGATTTGAAATAAGAGAAAACGTCATCGTACTCGATACGTTAATATATTCTCTTCTCGTCCACTTTCGTCCAATGAAGTGTTGCCATTAAAAATCTTCTCGCCATAAAAAATTCAAATTGACAACATTAATTTGTCATGAAAATAATAACATATATTTCATTTTTAATGTTTCACATTAATTTTGCAAATATCTGAATGAATTTTCTGCTTTCGACAAAATTGATACGAACCTTTTTTTTTGGAAATTAAATTCTTAATAAAACAAGTTCTCTAAGATTTTTTTATTAATAGCATAATTCGGGAGATATCGCGAGAATTGTAAACAATAACGAAAAATCGAATAGTGCGACGTTGTACGCATGAGCTGTCTTGCTCTTATTTAAGGTGGGTATTTTTTGGGACCCAAACTAATATTTAAGGGGGTAGCACCGAAGAAAATCGAATTTTTCTTCAACAGTCTAATATACACGATATAATCGTGATTTCATTCGTTACTCTATAAAAAAAAATGTAGCTGTAAAATTCAGAATATTCAATTATTCAATTCTTCTTCAGAATTGCCATCGTCTATCCATACAGAAACCGAACGAAGAGCTTTTGTTTTTTTTTATTACTATTTTTCGTTGTTTTCTTCTTAATTTAATTAATCCGATTTATCTCACGATCGATTTCGCTCTCGTTTATCGGCGCAGAAGCAATTAAGTACCGAATGTATCAAATGTATGAAGCAGTTTTGTTGAGGAAACGCCGAACGATCTCTCATTGTCGAATAAATATGGAAATTAGCCGAGAGAAAGCGTACGAAAGAGAATCAATTAGCCTCCAATTAAATGAAAGATGCCTCAAAAAAAAATACAAATAAAAATTGCTACAAAGATTAAATCTCGATTAATTCATTCCCATCCAAACCCAAATATATATAATTATATTTAATTCCCAGGCACGAGATAATTTATATTAAATCGAGTACATTTGTATTTGAAGTACCAAATAAATACAAAGTAAAAAAGTATTTTGGATTTGGCAATTATGAGATTACAAAGAACATTTGTATTCTGAACTTGGCGCACATGCGAGTACAAATTACGTTTTGTACTTGGCGAATGAAATATTTCCAAGTACATCAGTATTTGACATTATGTATTGCACCGAAAGTACAGTATTCGTATCAATCGTTAATTTCCATGTTACATCAATCCATTACGTTCCATTCAACGCAATTTTGAATTATACCATCCACCGCAAATAAACTTCTCGACAAATCCGCAGCTCGTAAACTCGAAGAGTCAAAACAATACGAAATAAGAACGGTGGAAAAAAAATTGAAATGGAAATAAGAATAAAAATGTTCAAAGCTACGACGAGAAACCGTGTGTGAAACAATTTTGTTTTTAATTTTCAATTTTTATTATATCGTTCGATATAAATCGCTGTATGTAGTTTTAAGTATTTTTTTATTGCCAATATTCGAATACCAAGTAGAAATATACTTCGTAATTGATGCGTGAAAGAATACACGATACATCTGTACTCGAAGCTTTGTCAAATACGAAATACTCAATACTTTGTACTTGGAGCTCTGTCAAGGACGAAATACTTTTGTACTTCGTACTCGGTGCCTAGTGAATTACAAAAAAAAACTTTTCTTCTTTGTACTTTGGTACTTCTCGAGTAAATATTTGCCCATCGTTGGTCAGAAGGTCGAAGATTAAATTTAAAAAAATCACAACTGTCTATAATGCCAAATTTAATCAGACTGCAATATCCATTAATTGTACATATTAAAAAAAAAAAATAAGAACAAGAAGACATACGATGAGGTATATAAATATTAAGTACCGCGCGAATTCATAGAAAAACCTACAGAACATTCGGAAGAAAAATAAAAAACAAAAACAAAAACAAAAAAAAAAAATCACATTTACAGAATTCTTATGAAAAATCGGCTGCTGAGAAATCAGACTTTTTGGTTTGGTTTTCCAATCCCATGGAAAGTTTGGTCCCCAATCAGGACGCGAACGAGCTCATCGATTAAAGCGATATGCGATAAAACATCTAACTCAAATGTGCCGCAACAATTCCTTGATTACGTTCGATACAAACGCAATTGAGCATAGATAAATATTTTTTTTTTAATTCACGTTTCCAACGGAAATTGAAATTCTTTGAAACGTGATTTCGATATTTCGGCGAATTGTTCGACCTCGTGTATCGTCGGTTCGGTCTCGGTTTCCACCAGGATCTCTTGCAGCCACTGCTGGATCTGTTTGGGATGCTGTTCGCAATCTTGAGCTTTTTTGCTCGCCGCAGCGACTTCGACAACGTTGTCGCAAGCTTCTTCGGAGAATTCGCAATCTTGCGAAGAGTAAAAATTTTTTTCTTCGTTCGACGACGAAGTGCGATCGTTATCTTCGGTTTTGTCGTGGAATTTGTTCGGAAGAAAATTTTTTTCTTCTTCGGTGGATCGAAATACTTCGTCGAAGGCTTTCGATTTTATTTTTTCAGGGCGATTCGGTGACCGTTCGGTGGTTTTTACAGCTTCTTCCTTGAAATTGAATTTTAGTTCTTCGGGATTGATGTGTTTGGTCGCCTCGGAGTCGAACGATTGCGGCGTATCCTCATTTTCTCGAAGACCGTCGGAGGAGGACGAATAATTGTGATTCTGCAGCACCGTTATTTCATTCTCCGAAGTAATATCAGCTTCGGAGCTCGTGTTGAAACTCAGCTCGCCGGAACTGTCCAGAACGGCGTCGAATGTTTCAGTCGCGGGTAGATTTTTGGGTTCGCTGGCGGTTTTTATGGATTTGTCGAAACTGATGTGATCCTTGTTTGCTTCGACGTACTCCTCGATCTTGTACGGCTCGGCGTCGCCCACGACGACGCTGTTTCCGTCCGACGACAATAATTCTCCGAAGTTGAGTATCGATCTTTCGACATCTTGTCGTCGACTCAGATCCACCGAAACGGTGGGAAGAGCGGTTGCGAGATTACAATCGGAGTGGACAAGAGACAATTGTTGATTGTGGATCGCTCGGACTTGACGCAACAATTGTTTCTCTCTGGTTTGAAGTACTTTGGCCAATTGTTCGAAACAGAGTCTCACTTCTTCCTGAATCTGTTCGAGAACGGACGAGTTAGCGACGATTATTCGGGAATTTGTTTCGATATTAGAATAGAGTTTATCTCACTTTTTGGAGAAAGAAGCGAACAATTTTACAACAAAAATCTGTGATACGTCAGACTGGACAATGAAAATTGACTACGAAAGGATGACGACTACTCGTAAGCGGCGTTTTCTTAACGAGAGCTCCATCAACAAAGCTTAATCGATAAAACTTTACTTTACAAAAATAAATATTCACTTTAGATGAAGAAAAATTTATTTCGCACCAAAAATCTATGTTACGTCAGACTGGAGAATGATAATTGACTGTGGAAGGATGACAACTACTCGAAAGCAACGATTTTTTCAACGATCGCTTGATTAACAAAGATCAAACGACATAACCTTACTTTATGAAGAAAAAATTATAAATTATAGAAAGAAATTTTTTTGCCAAGTTCATTCATCAGACTGGACAACGATAATTGACTCGAGACGAGAGAAAACTACTTGAAAACAACGTTTTTTCAACGATAGCTCGATCAACAACAAATCAATCGACATGACCTCACTCTATAAACAAAAAAATGATCAATTTCACTAAAAATTCAATAACGCATCGGATTAAACACCGATACTTCATCATATATGAAAGAAAGTTACTTGTAAACAATAATTTTCCAATGACAGCTCAATCAACATTGCCCAATCGACATAACCTCATTACACGAATAAAATATAAATTCTCCAGCAAATTCCTCAACACATCAGACTCGACGTCGATAATTGACCACAAAAAAACCAACTCCACTCTAAAAAAAAGACCAATTATTCCCCGAAAAGCCACGATACTCCCAAAACAAAAATGATTTGATAACAAAAGCATCTGCAAAATCGAGAAAAAAACCATCAGTTCAATAAAAACCTCACCTTCGAAGATGTATCTTCCAGCAATTTTCTTTTCTCGCTAATCACATTAACTCGTGTCGCATTCGTTTTTTCATTCTCCACCTTTTCATTCTTTCCTATCATTATTAAAATAAAACAATAAAATAAAATAAAAAACTAAAAGAAATCGACGATTCTACGTTGTACAAAGTACGTCGAGGAAAATTCGTTTTTCCGTAATTGAACACCGTCGATTCTTCTTCGTATTCGCGAGGCTTTTCGTCTAACGTACTCGAACGAGCATAATTAATGAGGCATTCACCTCTCGGCAATTGAAAGATTCCGAGCAGGTGTTTCACCGCCCGATGACCGAGAAAAATCTTCGAGGGTGCAAACAACAACGTAACGAAGCGACAACGATGACGAGCCGATTGTTTTACAATGGAAAATCTTTGTAAACGGTGAAAATGTTCTTCTTTGTCACGAATGTAAATTTTTGTTTCGATTATCCGGACTGTGTTGTCTGAAGATTATCGCGTGTCGTAGATGGTGCGGTAGATGAGGTTGTAAACTGTGCCGCACGGGGTCGTAGATTTTCCAGACATTCGCCTTGTCTCTGCTATGTATAGATACATCGATGTACATATATGTACTTCATATACAACCCCTGTGAGAATCCAGGCACGAGCTTTTATTTTTTCAAATTTATTTTTAACTTTCATTGCGGTGGGAGGATGATAATAATAATAATAAAAGAAAAATATATCATTTACACAAGATCGTCATGATGATGATAACAAATTTATTAATAACAACAATAACAAAAATAATAATAATTATTATTATTGTTGTTATTATTACATAATATAATGATGATAATAATAAATTTATCAATAATAACAACGATTATTATTATTATTATTTCTCTGGTTAATGTTATTATTGATAAATCTATTATTATCATTATTATAACGATCGTGTCAATGATATATTTTTCTTTTGTTATTATTGTTATCATTATTATCCTAGCAACGCAATGGAAGAATGGAAATAGATATATAATAATAATATTAGTGAAAGATATATTTTTTGAATATTCATTGATTGATAAATTGCTGTGAAATGTTACAACAATATTGATCAATTAATGTGTCAACCCTATAATTAAATAATAATGACAGTAACAATAATAACAATAATAATAATAATAACAATAATAAGAATAAATTAAGAAATAGCTGCGGCCGGCATAATTTTACTTAATTTCGGTGTAATCTGGTGGCGTAATTTTTTTACGATTTATTTTAAAAATCGTTGATTGTGCCTCGGACTGCCCAGCTCTCAATAGGCTGATTAAACGAAGTAAAATCAACAATAACTATTATTTCCCACAAGGTATAAAATATAAAAAGTTACTATCTAATAACATCGGTATTGTAGGACCATCGCCAATGCTTCTAATAAGTAATAATAGAAATAATAATAACGATTTCGTATAAAAGATGTATTTTAATAAATAATTCATACATAACAGTAGTAACTCTAAGATATTACATCGATGTTGATCAATCAATGACTCAACGCTCATAGTTAACTAATAATGACAATAATAGTAATAATAATAATAATTCATTGCAGGTAATAGCGAAAAATAATATAATGAAAATTTTATTTAAATAATCTATCTTATCGGTAATTTGTGTCGTTGTAACGAAATTCGAGACGCAATGACAACAGAATCAATTGAAAAATGTTGATGAATTTCGACTCAAAAAATAAAATAAATGAATAATTGAACGAATGAACTAAATAAATATTAGAATCGAATTTTTTATTGAACAATTATTGACGAATCGATCGTTTGTGATATATCTGGGTAACGTTTTTCATGTCGTACGTATAATCGCACTTTCGGCAATGCTTGCCATTACCAATTGCGAGACAAGTGTAACAGAACAAATGCTCGCACGGAAGCTCGGCCAGTACGATATTATCCTTCAAACTTACGTCGCAAATGCAACAAGTTTCCGTACGTTTGTTCGTTTTCGAAACTCTCGTCGAAATTTTGCAAGATTTTTCATCCTTCGCGGATTTTCCGCTTGATTTCGAGCTCGTTTCGTAATCTAGTCTGGTCGAACATTTTTTCGTTTCGTTCTTCTTGATCTTGATCGAATTTTTGCAATTGCTCGAAGACGGTTTTGTCTGGAAAATTCAAAATTCTCCGCTGATGAAACGATATTCGGCACTTTTTAATTCGGTTCGGATTAATTTTCGAATTTAAAGAGGGGAAGAAACGAAAAATATATTAACGGATATTGAAACGAATGAGAAGGTTGATGAAAAAGAAAAATTGGGAGATGAACCTGCGACGTAGATTTTTCCGTTGATTTATCCTTTTTGGAGCAGCACGCTGTTGATTTTTGTGAAGCGCTGCAGCGGTTTTGACAATGACTCGTCTGAGATTTTCGTAGATTTTGAGGACTGTAATATTGTATTACAGCCTGTGGAGTAATTCCTAACGAATAATAATAATAATAATAAAATAACATTAATAAAAATAATAATACACGAATGAAATTTTTGAAAATTGAATATAAAAAAATTGTCCAAATTGAAACAAATATATTCATTCATTTTCTTTTATTATTTTTTCTAATTCAATTATTTACTTTTTAGGTTATTTCTTTCTACCAAATAATAATAATAATAATAATAATAATAATAATAATAATAATAATAATAATAATAATAATAATAATAATAATAATAATAATAATAATAATAATAATAATAATAATAATAGTGATTGGTAATAATAATTATTATTATTAATTAATAATTCATAACAATAATGATAATAATAATACTAATTATTATTATTAATTAATAATAATAATAATAATTATTATTATTAATTAATAATAATAATAATAATAATTATTATTATTAATTAATAATAATAATAATAATTATTATTATTATTATTGATAATTAATAATAATAATAATAATAATAATAATAATAATAATAATAATAATAATAATAATAATAATAATAATAATAATAATAATAATAATAGAATTAAATTTTGAAAAATTGAATCGAAAAAAATTGTCCAAATGAAAAGAATTCATTCGTTCATTAATTTGTTGTTATTCCATTTCCTAATTATACCATTCACTTCTTCATTTTTCCTTATCAGCAAATAAATTAAAACGAAAAATTCAAATTGCTTCCTAGCAAATCTTACCTGATTTATCACGTTCAGCGGATTTACTAGCACCGGACAAAATTTGTTTGATCTCCAAAGCCGGTTGCAAAACTTGAAGGGCTCCTTTGAGATGAGCTTCGACGTTATCGTAAAATTCTTTAATCCTTTCCTTCTCCGTGGGCTTGTTAAGGGCCTCCGAGCTTCTGGGCCCAATCGGGGCTCCGTTTATCAGAGCTTTTATTCCCACACCTACGAGACTTCCCACAGGACCACCCATTATTCCCCCAATATCGCAATTACCACTCGAACACATCGTCGAAAAAAAATTACATCAATTTGCAAAATCAAAATATGAATAAATAAATGAATAAATAAATAAATGAATGAATAAATACATAAAACAATGATAATATTTATCGTCCTCGTCCAGAACTTTCTCTCCAACGATCGCAATCGCACTGAATTCGATCGATAGAAATTTGAAATTCTTTCGGCGACCTTCGAAAACGTCGATAACACGTAAATACAAGTTTTTGTTTTTTTTTTTTTGTTTCCAGGAACGTTGTTTGCTTTTATTTTGCTGTAATATCGAACGATTCAACGTACAGCGTGATAAATAAAAATATACATCATTTATTTTATTTCTCTTTCGGTTGTGCTCGAGGCGAATAAATTCGCCGAAAAATTTGTACGAATTTAACGGTCGACAAAATTTAGTTACAATGAATTAATTTTTAACCTCTGCGAATCGTTTATGTCGCGAAAAATTATTGAGAATTCAACAATCTTCTTGTAACAATTCTGATAACTATTTCGAGGTCTTACTGGACGGATCGTCGGGCAAAAAATCAGTCCTTAAGGGGACTGAGTCACCTAAAAAGTCGAAGGAAATTTTTTTTTTTTTTGTGACAAGATCAATCTACATTTTTATTCTAATTTATACTTATAAAATATCTATACTTAGCTATTTTTTCAAATTTTTGAATAGGAATTTGGAATGCGAGGTACGATGAAGTTATGGTGACCTATTATTCAACTGTATTTCCACAAACTTTGTTTCCTTTTTACATTATAGGCTGCTAAAATGTTTAAAGTGCATCAAGAAAAAAAATCCCACATCCACCTTGGAATTATGTGTTTTCTGAACAAAATGAGACGTCAAAGTTTACGATCGGTTGAGTTGTTCGGTCTGAATCTTACGACAAGCTCCCAAACTTTGGGAAAATATCACAGCGTTCGGATGCTTGATATGGTTCTGAAAAAATTTGAAAAGATAGCTAAGTACAGATAATTTATAAGGATAAATTAGAATGAAAATGTAGATTGATCTTGTCACAAAAAAAAAATTTTTTTTTCCTTCGACTTGTTAGGTGACTAAGTCCCTTCAATGGGTGAATCGTGGATTTACAAGTCTGGATCATATCGTACGTGTTTAGCCTTAAAAATAGCTAAACTAATAATAAATTAACACTTAGAAATGTTTATTTACCAATGTTAATAATAATTTAAGTCGAATTTGACGATATTGGCGTGTGGTTGACTGACGTTTAGTCAGTGACTATACAACTGTTTCAACTGTTTCAGGCTCCACTCCTCATTACTTCAATTAATTTCTCGACAATTACTCGGTCGATTAATTTTGAACTAAGCACAATCAATCTGTCGATTCTAAATCTTGATGACATAATTTTTTCAGAATCAACGACGATTTAGTTCCATTAGTTTTGCAACCATAAACGTCTGCAGAAGCTTTTTTCCCACAATCGACCGTATTTTCATAAATTTATAACTACTGAATTATGTAGTGAAAAATTCTGAAATAATTAATGTATTATTATTGTATCAATAACTCCTCGAATTTTCAAGAATTTTGGCGATTATTTAACATCCATCCAGTAAGACCTCAAGGTTGGAAACCTTTGCTCCAAAACATATTTTTCGCTCTATATATTTAATTTGTAAAAATTCGTTTAAAAATTTCTTAACAACATCTTAAATATCGGATATGTATAATTCCATCAAAAAAATTGAAACAAACGAAAAATTATCTCCATCGTAGACATTTCGAAGCTTGTTTCAAAGTTACATCACATCACGAAATCTTAATTTTTAATTGGCGTTTTAATTGTCACGAATTATTGCTTGCTCTCGATATCTTCACGTTACAATTATGTACAAAACGAATATACGTGAAAAAATATTTCGTTTGAACCGAGTGTCAACGACTTTCGGCAAACGGTTAAATAAAAATAGGCTACATCTGTTACATGAGAATTTAAGGGAGACCATCCGAGTTGACAGCGGAAAAATAGATGAATTTTAGGAATTATTATCTCAAAAACTATTCGTTCGATATTATCCAAATTAGATTGATTCGAAAGTATACGTGTTGAGGTATGCTGAGATATTTTTTTTATAAATATACATCGACCGGAAGCGCTGCTGTCATGGCCGGGGTAAAAAAATGTCCCTCGCTCGCACGATCCGCGGTCCCCCGAGATTACACGCAGTCGGTTCGTTCGAAACAAAAATTTCTGAAAGATTCTCAAAATTTAATGTACGATGGCCTTCGCAACGTATAATTTTTTGAAAAAAAAATTTTTTTCACGAAACGGCGGACGATTGAACTTTACATTAATTTTTCAACCTTCATTTCCGACCTTTCTGGCTTGATAAAAAAAATAATTGAGTGAAAAAAAATCCTACGTTGCGAAGCGGCATCGTGGGATTACATTTTGAGAATCTTTTTGAAATTTTTGTTTCGGATTAACCGGACTGCGTGTAATCTTGGGGGCGGCGGAATGGGCGAGCGAGGAACATTTTTTACGCGGGCCATGACAGCAGCTCTCCCAGTCGATACATACTCATAAAAAAATTCGTCAGCATACCTCAACATGTATACTTTCGAATAAAACAAACCTGGATAAAATCGAACGAATACTTTTTGAAATAATAATTCCCAAAATTCAACTATTTCATCCCTATCTACTCCGATGTTCCCCTTAAAAAAAAAAAAAACTTTGAACAATCTAGGAAGCGAAATGTTCGTAGATTTCTCGGTTAAATCTCATTATCAAAAATTCTCGTTTTAATTATTAATACTCATTCGTAATCGCATAAAACATTCGTCGCATAAACCGGATATAAAAAATCATTCCGGTCACATTGCTTGTCTACGAAAATCGTCGAAGATTCAGCGTTAAGGCGTGTCCTACTCCTTCGACTCGAGGCGTTTTTTTTTTTCAAATTATTTCCGGACTGATTCGAACCGGTTTCGTCGAAAACAATTTGAATCGTGTAATTTACGTTTCAACGATTAAAAACCGAGCCAAAAAAAATTTCGGACGTTAAGGCGAACGTGTTTAGACCTTGGAGTTCATCGGGCATGCATTTATTCTTTCGTTTTATATTTTTAAGGGGTTGTGTCCAATCGTTTGTGGAAGAATTGAGATTTTAATGATTTTTTTTTTAGTATTGTTAGGATAATTTTATTGAAATGGACTGTATAGTATTGATTACGACATATTTTGAGGTCTTAGGATGAATTTTTTCATGAAGAAATGATTAATTTTGGGGGAACTATCGACGTTGTCCCAAAAAATATTTTTTAAATAGGAAATTTGGACATTTTTCCACGAAAAAATGCATGCAAGTACCTCAAAATATTTTTTTAATCCATACTCTACAGTTTATTCTAATAAAATCATGTCACCATGGCTTGAAAAAATCTTTAGATTGCCTAATTTTGGATGCAACTAACTAGATACAACCCTTTAGAGAGGCACAACTTGGACGGTTCCTCCGGCGTTTGGAATAAATATCTACAGAACGAAACACGCATTTGCTACGTTTATCCAGCATCTTCCGGTTCGTGATTTCCCTTCGTCTGATTGTTTTTTCCGCGATTGCGTATCAACGATGCGTCGGTCAGGGAATAAGTTCCGGGTTCGAAAACCGGGGGATATTCCAAACCGGGATAATCGTCCGGAGGCGGAGAAGTCGGCGGTGGTATGTAAGGCAACGTAGGTGGCGTCAAGGAATTTCTATTCGAATTTGGAAATCTCTTTTGGCAGGCTGCGTGTCCCATCAAACACTGGAACGAAAAAATAAAGAAGATATTATAAATTAGTACGAAAAAAATAAACGTTTTAAAAAATATAAATAAGTGAAAATAAAATAAATAAGAATGGAAATGAGGTCGATAAAAATGATAATCTTATTTTTTTTTCAATGATGAAAATAAAAGTGAGAATAGAAATTAGTGATTTCGTGGTTAAAATTATTATTATTATTTTATTATTCTGTTCTTTTCATCTATTCTCTTTGTTGTATCATCAAACACTGGAAAGGAAAAAAGGAAAATATTATAATTCAGTATATGAAACTTAAAAAAAATATTAATAAGTAAAAATAAAATAAATAAGAATGGAAATGAGGTCGATAAAAATGATAATCTTATTTTTTTCAATGATAAATATAGAAGTGGGAATATAAGTTGGTGATTTTGTGGCTAGAATTATTATTATTATTTTATTCTTCTGTTTTCTACATCTATTCTCTCTATTCTATCATCGAACACTGGAAAGGAAAAAAGGAAAATATTATAAATCAGTAAAAGAAACTTAAAAAAAATATTAATAAGTGAAAATAAAATAAATAAGAATGGAAATGAGGTCGATAAAAATGATAATTTTATTTTTTTCAATGAAAAATATAGATGTGAGAATATAAATTAGTGATTTTGTGGCTAGAATTATTATTATTATTTTATTTTTCTGTTCTCTTTATCAATTCTCTCCATTCTATCGTCAAACACTGGAAAGAAAAAAAAAAGAGAAAATATTATAAATCAGTAGAAGGAACTTAAAAAAAAAATATTAATAAGTAAAAACAAATCGATAAAAATAGAAATGAGCTCAATAATAAGAAAAATCCAATTTTTTTAATGATAAAAATAAAATAGAAAATATAAATTACTGATTTTGTGGCTAAGATTATTATTATTATTCTATTTTTCCGTTTTTTTCATCCTCTCTATTCTCTCATCAAACATTGGAAAAAAAAAAACAGAAAAATATTATAAATCAGTAAAAAAAACCTCTAAAAAATATTAACAAGTAAAAAGAAAATAAATAAAAATGATAATCTTATTTTTTAAACGATAAAAATAGTAGTAAAAATATAAATCAATGATTTTATTCATTTATTTATTTATTTACTTAGGTTATTTATTTTTTTAAGATTTTCGTTGCGTACTTTGTTTGCGTTGGGCGTCGGAGTATCCGGGCTCCAGTCGCTCACGGAACTCACGGAACTGAAGCTTTGGCTTAGGGTGTGAGGTTGACTATTACCACTGTAGGAACTCAATGACTGGCTTATCCCGCTGTCGCCGGGACTCTGACTTCCCGAACGTGCCGTCGTTGCTTGTCGCGACTGTTGGCTCGAACTTTTGTCGCGAAACAACGCTCGATGCAATCTCGGCGATCCTACGAAATAATCGTGACATTCCATGGAAATTTAAAACCAACGAATATTTCTGTTAAAAATAAAATAAAATTAAGAGAAGAAATAGTAATAATTTTGTTTTAATAACGCTGATATTTCAAGCGCTGACAATTCGACCTTAAGACAATTTTGATTTTACTTTGAATTTCAAAAAGATGGATTTTTTAGAACGGAGAATGACCATTTTTTGGGTTCGTTTTAATTAAGTTAAAACTGATTTTTTAATTGACAATTCATTGGTAATTATTTGGGTTTGATATCGCTAATATTTCAATAGCAGAACGGTTTGAAGTTTGATATTTCTTCAAATTTTGACAAGCTTTTTCGAATATGAACATTTTTAATATCAAAATTTCTAAAATGAAGAACTATAATTTTTTTAAATTCATTTTAACTTCGTTTAAACTGATTTTATATTGATAATTGACTCGAGTTATTTCTTATCAATTATTTTCAGTAATAAATTATTAGAATTAAGTTAAATTGATTATTCGAATTAAGGTACTTTGATTTTCAGTTCATTATGAATCTCAATGATTAATTACAATCTATAGGAAGGTAATTTAAATCAGTACTAGCAAAATTTTGATTAATAAAAATTTCAATTAATGCATTTTTTGATTGGTCCGAAGCTTCTACGTTTACAAAAAATGAATAAAATACATTAAAAAATTTTTTTTATGTACTTGAAGAGTGTATTTATCGAACATTTTAAACCCCATATCGATATCTTTAACAGTATTCTCAGAAAAAATTCACGAAAATAGCGTTTTTTTCATGGTTTCAAAGTAGAATCCTTCCTTAGATTCATAAATTTCTAACTACTAAATTACGTACCGAAAAATTCCAAAATAATTCATGAATTCTATCAAGACCTATCATCCCTCAGATTCTCAATAATTCCGGCGATTTTTTAACATCCATCCATCAAAACCTCAAAAAAAAAAAAATCCCTAAATTCTCCAAAATAAAAACGCATCTTT
Source organism: Sussaba pulchella (assembly GCA_963971145.1). Classification (NCBI taxonomy): domain Eukaryota; kingdom Metazoa; phylum Arthropoda; class Insecta; order Hymenoptera; family Ichneumonidae; genus Sussaba; species Sussaba pulchella. The sequence goes on along the minus strand of OZ020177.1, from coordinate 4,880,795 downwards.
CGAATTTTCTTACCGAGCAAAGTTTTCGGGGATTCCTTGGGAAGATCCAACGTGTTTGGTTTCTGCGGGCTCTTGCCACCGAACAAATTCTTCAATCTGTTCGTTTTGTGAACGTGTTCGGCTTTGTCGAGATGCATCTCAAAAGCCGCTCTCATGCCATCCTGCTCGAACGGCGACGAAGGAATCGGCGGTGGTTGATACTGAGCGACGTTTTTCAATCTCGATTTATCAACCGCTCCGTTGTTTTTCTTGTCGTTTCTTCGCAACGAATCCGTCCAATGTTTTTCCGGCGACAGATGTTCGCGTCTACGATCCGTAAGATTGAAACTTCCTCGGCGACTGACCGTGGCTTCTTTTCTCGCTCGTTGAAGAGTTTCCGACGACGATGCGCAACAAGTAAGATCGCTGCTCGATCCCACGTAACCTGAACGATCGTCGTAGGAATTTGTATCGATCGAATAATCAACAATATATACATTAGACTGGTTTTTAGGAAAAAAAATTTTCGCGAAACTCTCTACATTTAAAGTAGATGCTATAACAAGACTCCTGTCCAAATTTGAGCTCAATCGAACCATTCTAAGAGGTTCCGCCGCGATGAAATCGATTTTGCCTTTGATTAACACGTGAGATAATTATTTTTCCAGTAATAAGCGCCGCATTCAGCCAATATAAGTATCCGGCCATCGAAACTAAGTGTAATCGATCGTATTACGTTCCCTTGAAATAGAAAAAAATAGGTACCGTGACGAATTTTTTTTTATTAACAACAATAATTAAAAACGTAAAAAATTGTTTTAATTCGAAAGATCGGTCATGTAATGAATTTACAATTTCCAATGGGATACAATGTAAGCAGACGGGTAGAAAAACTGATGGATGCAACTAATTCACTCATTAATCAATTCTTTTATTAATTAAACAATAACAATTAATTGATATTCGAATCCAGAAATCCAGAACAAATTGTAACCCAGAACCTTGTCATGAAATTATGTGCATTAAGGTGCTATAACAAGACTCCTGTCCAAATTTGAGCTCAATCAGACCATTCTAAGAGGTTTCACCGCGATCGAAATCGATCACGTCTTTCTTCCGAATTAAGCCCATTTTTTGACGTTTTTAAGTATTGTTATTAATTTTAAAAAAATGTCATCGCTGTATCAATTTTTTTCTATTGGAAGGTATCGTAATACGATCGTTTGCACTTAGTTTCGATGGCCGGATACTTATATTGGCCGAATACGGCGCTTTTTACTGGAAAAATAATTATCTCACGTGTTAATCAAAGGCAAAATCGATTTCATCGCGGCGGAACCTCTTAGAATGGTTCGATTAAGCCCAAATTTGGACAGGAGTCTTGCTATAGCACCTAAATCCACATAATTTCAGGACAAGGTTCTGGATTGATATTTAAATAACAATTAATTGTTATTGTTTAATTAATGAAAGAATTGATTAATGAGTGAATTAGTTGCATTCATCATTTTTTCTACCCATCTGGTTGCATTGTATCCCATTGAAAATTGTAAATCCATTACGTGACCGATCTTTCGAATTAAAACAATTTTTTTACGTTTTTAATTATTGTTGTTAATTAAAAAAAGTTCATCACGGTACCTATTTTTTTCTATTTCAAGGGAACGTAAAACGATCGATTGCACTTAGTTTCGATGGCTGGATACTTATATTGGCTGAATGCGGCGCTTTTTAGTGGAAAAATAATTATCTCACGTGTTAATCAAAGGCAAAATCGATTTCATCGCGGCGGAACCTCTTAGGATGGTCCGATTAAGCTGAAATTTGAACAGGAGTCTTGTTGTAGCATCTACTTCAAATGTGGAGAGTTTCGCAAAAACTTTTTTTCCTAAAAACCAGTCTAATATACATATATCGATTTGAAATTAATCTAAAAAAATTCTGAATGATATAATCGAATGTAATTATTGAAAAAGTATAAGCAATAATTATTAGCATGATATGATTGATTAACAAATGTAAATTAATGAGAAGTTAGTTGAGATACTATGATAATATATGAGTATAATTATAATATAATTATTTTAAATGTATAATGTATATAAATGAATGAATTGATTGTAATTATAATAAATGTAAATGAATCAGAAATTACTTGAGATACCTGTATATATCATATTTATATGTTTATTAATTTATAATTGATGTATGATATGGATGAGAATAATAATAACAATAATACCTGAATAATCTGAATAATAATTTTTTTTTAAATAATTGTAGGTCAAAATAATTGGAGGTCAAAATTTAAAAGGCCCGAAGCGCTGCATATTAGTATGAATCTTTTGTGCATTTTTGTGCATTGGTGCAGTTGCAAGGTGCAATTACGCTTTTTTTTAAAGGCAAACTCTGATTTTTCATACATTGATCGATGCAATTTTTCACCCTCTACAAAAAATATTAATATATTATGCCCAAAAATGGTTAATTTCAGTATCATTTCAACTTTATATTAGCTTGAAATAATTTTCAATGTTTCGATACACTTATTATTGAACATAATCTTTAATCTTTCAGTGTATCGAAACATTGAAAATTATTTCGAGCTAAGTCAAAGTTAAAATATCACTGAAATTAACCATTTTTTGGCATAACATTATTAATATTTTTCGCAGAGACCGAAAAATTGCATCAACTAATGTATCTAAAATCAGAGTTTACTTCTAAAAAAGAAGTGCAATAGCACCTTGCAACTGCACCGTTGCACAAAAGTTTCACAGGAATATGTAGCCCTTCGTGACTTTTAATTTTGACCCAAGACATTTTTCTCCATCTTCAATATTTTGTCCAGCATATATACTGTATATACAATTATTATATATAAATAAAAATCAATTCCATCAATATAATAACAATAATAATAATTATATATAAATATACAATATATATATTAAAATTTTTTCGTGTAACAATAACCAAAACTTACCATTATCATTAACAAATCTCCGGGCAACAGATTGCAAACCCGCGATCGAATCTCCCGCAACGTTAAAATCTCTCGATCGACAACCATCCATCATCCCCGAATCGTCGCACCGACGATTATCACGCGATTTTATCCTCGTTCCCGAACAATCCAATCTTCCACCATCGTTTCTACGTCCAAGATTCCGCCCACACTGTTCCAATCTGACGTTGCTCGGTCCCAATTGTTGCAAACACGAACGATTTTGTTCGTGAGTAATTTCGTTCGTTAAATTTTGCCACTGACTCGCGTCGTTGTGTTTATTCGGATAATAAACCGCTCCTTCGTGAATTTTTCGATTGTACGACGAATCTCCGACCATAGATTTTTTATCGTTCGAATTCGAAGAACGTCGATGCGATTCCAAATCCAAATATTTCGTTGCAACGATCGTAGAATCATTTTCAGATTTTTTTTGCGAATAAGAATTTGAGGAACGTTCGAAAATTTGTTCGCGAAGTGAATTATCGTGTGACGAAACGTTGACGAGATGAGAAGATGTTGAAGATTCTTCGCCGTTTCTCGGATGACCGTAAATCATTCCGTTGCTCAGTCCAGGCTCGTTTGTGGATCGAGGATGAACGTTCGAATTAACGTTTTCGTCGAAATTACGATGATGCACGTGCACGTGATCGCTCGTCAACGGTGTTATCCTGGGCGACGACGATAATCCATCGCTCGTCGTACCTCGACGTTCGGCGCTCTGATGGGCTAACATGAATTCTTCTAACGTTACGAAACCCCGAAGATCGTCCGTACGCCGGCCACGAATACTTTGCGATCTGATTGTCAAAAAAAAAACAATGGGAAAGAACGAAATTAAAAAATAATTACGATGATAAAAAATTGTTTTTTAATGTAGTTTTGATGGGTGTTTGGGTTTGATGATGTCGATTTTGGTGGAGAGGTGGAGTTATTGATGGATTTGAGGGTGGAGAGTGATGGCAATTGTGGCGTTTCGAAGGATAAATACGCTATCGAAAGCTAGTTTGTTATCAATTGGCATTGGGCGAAAAATATGGATTTTTTGTAGCTTCGAAAATGGGGCGAAATTTGTACCGGAAAAAAGACGTTTCGCGGGGAAGTTTGATGATCTTCTTTTGTTTGAAGATAACGGCTGGTGGAAGTTATCGATTGTTGGTCGAAGCTTGCGGTGAGAATGTTTTGACCCAAAGAAAAACTTGTGAACGATGGTTCGAACGTTTTGAAAGTGGTGATTTTGATGTAAAAGACAAGGAGCGTACAGGTCAGACGAAAAAGTTTGAAGATGCAGATTTGCGAGGATTATTGGATGAAGACTCGTACTCAAACGTTTGAAACAATTGGCAGAAGCATTGAACGTTGCCCGATCCAACATTTACGAACGTCTGCACGACCAAAGACACGATAAAGTGATTTTTCAACGTGACAATGCTCGGCCGAACGTTGCGAAATGTGTAAAAAACTATTTGGAAAATATTGAACGGGACGTCCAAACCCACCCCGACGTATTCACCGGACTTTGGCACCTTCGGATTACCACTTATTTCGATCAATGCAGCACGGACTTTCGGAACAACGCTTACATTCTTACGAAGAAGAGAAAATTTGGCTGTATAAATGTTTGGCCTCAAAAAAACGAGCAGTTCTTCTGGCGCGTAATCCATTCTTCGACAAAAATATGGGGAAAAGTCATAGCTAACGATAGCCAATGCTTTGATTATCGAGATATTTAATTATCTTCCGGAAATAAATGCTCAAATTTTATGAAAAAAATCGACATTATCAACCGAAACACTTATCATAACAATTCATTATCGATCGCTAATCAATAGAAAAAAAAATAAATAACGATGAATAAACAATCGATCATTGATATAACAACCAATTAAAAATTCCCGTAAGCCGTCGAAGTCTTTTGCTAATTCCTCGGTCGGTAACGAAAAACTGTAAAGCAGTTTTCTCACCGACGATCGTATTTTTCTACGAAAAACGAGAACGGTTGACTGCGTCTTGAAATTCCGCAGTCAACCGTTCTCGTTTTTCATCCATTAAGGGGTCACATCTGTGTAAATTGCCGGAAAAGTACGTGAATTTTGGAAATTATTATCTCAAAAACTATTTGTCCGATTGAATTCAACTTGGTTTTATTTGAAAGTACATACATCGAGGTACGTTCACGATTTTTTATATAAATATATAGCGAGTTCCCATACTTCAAACGCGTTTATCTCGAAAAACCCTTTTCAAAGTCGGTTCCCACTTTTTTTAGATAACGGATTGACAGATTTTTTTAAAATTTGGACACAACATGCACGGATAGGTAATGAAGTTCGGCACGTAGGTTTTTTTTTTAAAACTAATTTATTTATTTTTTTATCAACCAAAAAAGGTCGTAAATTGAGGTTAAAAAATGAATTTCAATTTCAATCAAGCGCCATTTTGTGAAAAAAAAAGAAAAAAAAAATATCCTACGTGCCGAACATCTCAAGACGTTGCACTTTAAGAATCTTCTTGAAATTTTTGTTTCAAACCAACCGACTGCGAGAAAAAGTGGAAACCGCAAAACCGTGCCGACGACAAAGTTGTTTTACGCCGGCCGGAATAACAGCGCTCCCATTCGCTATACATTTATACAAAAAATCGTCAACATACCTCAATGTATATGCTTTCAAACAAAACCAACTTGAATTCAATCGGACGAATAGTTTTTGAGATAATAATTCCCAAAATTCACCTACTTTTCCGGCAATCTACACAGATGTACCCCCTTAAGTCAACACCAGCAGAGAACAGTACTTTAAGGCGTAATTTGGCCAACTTCCTCGCACTCTTGTCAATCCGACCGACAGCCGGACGTAATTTAGCGCATCGTCTTA
>OZ020177.1:4774933-4869933 GCA_963971145.1 Sussaba pulchella | reverse complement strand
CGGAACAACTTCCGGTGGTCCAGCTTCGACCCCTAAATTCGCCACATTGCCAAATCTCTCCACAAAAGCATCGTACTTGTCAACACCAGATTTTTCATTCCTCAATTGTCCTTCATAAATTTCCGTATAGCCGTAATGATCGACGAAAGACGTTGATTTGTGATCGTACCCAAGATTCACAGGTTCGTCAATAAAATCCATGGATTTTTCGACGAAATCACGATAACCCTCGAAACCATCGCGATTTTGAGACGTCGTTGAAATTTCCGTCGACGAAATTTCCGTGGAATCGATTTTGGGAAAATCTCGACGAATATCCGATCGTTCCGGTAATTTGGGTTGTTCCCGAAAATCCGTGGAATTATTGGAAACCGTGAGATTAAGGGGCAAAGGTTTGGAAAAATATTTTCTCGGTGGTGGTTCTGGTGGGGTTAATCGCAATTTTGTTTCCAATTTCTTTGTCAATTCCGTATTCGCCGTTTCCGCAATTTTTCTCGACCCCGAATCGTGTCCAGAATTCACAAATTGTCTCGTATATTTGCTGTTCAACGAAGCTGTGGAAGAATTTAAATCAGTTTCGAATTCTTGCTTGTCGTTAAAATTTTCACGAACGTCCGACAATCTTCGCAAATTTTTTGTCGAATCTTTGAACGTTTTGGGATCGTTGTTTCTTTCGAAAAATCCATGAGCTATCATAGCTTCGTTGGATAATAATTTTTTAATCGGTACATCAACGTCGCTGCTGCTGCTGTAAGTTCCTTCCGCGTAACTGCTCGTAGATTCGGATTTTTCTTCGCTACTTTCGCGTCTCAATTCGTCAAGATCCAACGTTAATTTCGTCACGATCGAAATTTTCGGGTCGTTAGTTTCTTCACGATCAAAATTCGTCGTTTCCAAATTTTTATCAACGTTGCTGGATTTTTTATCAACATTTTTGCATCTCAAATTCGTTTCAACGAGACAATTTTTCGTTTGTTCGTTGGGAAATTTTGCGATTGATTTTTCTTCGCTGTGATTTATGTGTGATTCTATGTAATTAACGCGTTCAGCAACGTTTACAATAGTTTTCTCATCAATTTCCCGACGATTTTCCATCTTATCGACGTTCTTATCATCCACAATGCCCGCAATTACGCGACTATCAGTCTCATTCGTCGTAAGAACGTTAACGCAATTAGGAAAATTAATTTCCACGTTATTGATCTTACCACGATTTTCTCGAATTTCCACGACATCCGTCAACGTTGTTTCCGTGAGATCGTAAGCCGGTGTGCTGTAACTTTTGTCCAATTTTCCACGTTCTTTTCTGATACGCGAAAAATTTGGAATTTCGTTAATTCTCACGATTTCGCGATCTTTCGACGACAAAATTCCATTGATATCGTCGAATTTTTCCAAATGCACCGAATCGTCGTCAATTTTATTGTTATTACTCGCGTTTGAATCTTTTAAAACGTCCGAGTCTCTACGAAAATTATTTTTACAAGCTTCGTTCTTTAATTTTTCCGTATCATCGATTTTTTTTAACGAATTATCGATGATTTTTTCGTTGAATTGAACTTTACGATCGTCGGTGCGATCTTCGTGACGTTTTTTACGTTTGGTTTGTTCTATACCGAGACAAGTTTGCGGACGGTTGTGATTCGATTGTACGTTATCCAAACCGTGGGCGCAGGATGCGGCTTTATCGCGCAACTGAAACGTCGTGCTGTGTTCTTGTTTCAATTCTTTCCAGAATTGTTCGATGTCGATTCCGTGTTTGGCGGTTGGGCTTGCACCGGTTATCGTGGCACGTCGTTGAACCAAATTGCGAGGTTTGGTGGCGTATAGACGAATCGACGAGGGTGGCTCGACCTCGCTGTCGGAATCGCTGCTGTCCGTTGCCATTGTGTCGAGCATGCTTGAGGTGTCGATTGTTCCGGCGGGCTCGGGACTGGGCTCTTTCGGCACGTATCTGTGGAGATAAATACGGGGGGTTTTTTTTTATAATGATGAACGAGTGGGGGAAAAATTACGTCCTGCGGTGATGGATAATTTTGGATTGGGAAATAATATTGATGGTAATAATGACGATGATAATAAATGAATGAATGAAAAGAAGGTTTAGTTAAGTTCAGTCGATGAATCGTTGACGAAAAATTTTGTTCATTATTATTATTATCATCTAATATTTGGGATCTTAATTAATCAATGGTACTAGGATAAACAACGATGATGGTTATAATTGAAATGCATGAAATTTCTAGGTAATTTTCATCGATGAATTATCTATTGAAAATTTAATTAACCAGTGATAATAATAATGATAATAATAATAATAATAATAATGATAATAACAATAATAATAATGATAATAATAATAATAATAATAATAATAATAACAATTATTATCCTTATTATCATTATTTCCTAATAATGATAATGATAATAATTGTTATTATTATTCTTATGTTTTTATTAGTATTATTATTATTAATATCATTATTATTATTATATAATATTAATAATAATAATAACAATAATAATAAGAATTATTATCATTATTATCATTATTTCCTAATAATGATAATGATAAAAAATAATGAAAAAGATAATGATAAAAATGATATAATTATTATTATGTTTTTATTAGTATTATTATTATTTATATCATTATTATTATAATATAATAATAATAATAATAATAATAATAATAATAATAATAATAATAATAATAATAATGATAATAATAATAATAATAATAATAATAATAATAATAATAATAATAATAATAATAATAATAATAATAATAATAATAATAATAATAATAATAATAATAATAATAATAATAATAATAATAATAATAATAATAATAATAATAATAATAATAATAATAATAATGACAATAACAATAATAGTAATAATAATAATGAAAATCACAACAATAATAATAATAAAATAAATTTTTAGTTAAGTGTGGTCGATAAATCGTCGTCGAAAAAAAAAATCATTGAAAATTTGAAAAACTAAGATTACAATAAATCATGATATATTATATATTTTTTTTCATTAGGTCAATGAATTTTTCTTCGATATTTCTTCATAATTCAAAGAAATAATAATAATAATAATAATAATAATAATAATAATAATAATAATAATAATAATAATAATAATAATAACAACAATAATAATAATAAGTAAAAATGAATCCTCGAATTAAGTAGTAAAATAAATACCAGAAACCCACAGTCGATGAAAACAAAAAGTGCCCCAAAGAACAATTCGCGCATTACTCAAACTTCAACGGAAGCAATTTGCAATTTTTAATTTGCCTCCCTTTATCCCCCCTACAAACAATAAAATTATAAAAATGATTGTAATACGAGAAAATGACCTTGGCAGGGGCATCGTGAAGTCCGGAATGGTGAGCAATTCCGGTCTCGGTGATGGAAGATTGTGTTGCCACCTCGTTGCGTACGGCGTCTTTTTGTTGCTCGGCAATCTGTACGGTTTTATGTAAATTTGTCCGTAAACTTTCGTGTGACGCGGTCGTCTTTTGAGGGTCAGCAAAACCTCGGCCGGGCTTTCGGTGAACAATTCGAGAACGTTTTTACGCTCCCAACCCACGACGGTCTGATAATTGACTTGTACAATTTCATCGCCCTCTTCCATTTTGCCGCAAGTGTGGGCGGCCGAGCCAAATTTTATCTCGGCTATCTGATGAGTTCCGTGGAACGACGGTAGGATGTAAAAACCCTGCAGAGTCAAATGAATTAACGTTTCGTTATCTTCCCAACGCTTCGGAATTTTTTTTCTTACTGATTTGTGATTCGTAATATTTTTTTTTTTTGTTTCTACACGATTTTTTGTGGAATTTAGATTGTCGATATTTTTTGGCATTGTTTTTGATAAGTTAAAAACATCGGAAATAAAAATTGGAATGATAAAAACATATTGAAATATTTTTTTATGTCATAAACATTTTAATAAATGAAATAAATAGGAAGATCGGTTTAATACCGTTGATTCTAAAGAAGAAACATGCAAATTTAAACTTCCAGCTTCTTTCAATTCTCAAGAAACCATTTGCAAATTTTCTTTTTGAAGCCAATTTTTTTTCCTTTTTTAATTTCCAAAAAAAAAAACTGAATTGATCGAGATGAAACTTGCCAAATCGTCACCGGGTCTCTTTTTCAACGTAGCCAGATCCAAACTGGCGGGTTGAAGAATCATCGGATCCGATATATCTTGAATAATATAATCTGCGAGTTTGGCCAATTGTTCGCAAGTCGTTCTTATCTCTTCGATGGGTTTTTCGGCGAATCTGTCTCTCTGAGCGCACGTAGCCATTTCCAACGACAGTTTCAACAATTCTGATTTTTTTTCGTTGTATTCCAGTTGTCCGCTGAAAGGAGGCCTGTCGAGCCATCGAACCAGCGGTTTGACAGCCGTCACTACAGAAGCGACGTCCGACAGTGTTTGCGTAGTCACGGGTTTGGAATCGGTTTGTCGCCTAAGCTCGTTTCGCAAACTGTGCGCCTGACACGACAGATGCAGCGCCAATAGTTGAAGATTTTCGCGATCCAATTCATAATGAAAGTTTCTGAGATATTCGACGGCTTCGAGCACGATTTCTTGATGGCCGAGTTTCAAAACTCCCAATTGTTCCAAATCGTCGGGTCGAAGATTCAACAATTGTTGGCCGTTAATGCCGTTGTTAGTAAAACTATGAACGTAAGGAAGCACGCAATTGTCCAGTCCTGGAAATACGAGACGCGGGAAAAATGGTGATGAAAAAATAACAAAGAATTTATGCGGAGCGACGATAGACGAACAGAAAAATGGAAAATATAATAAATATCGATGTGAAATAACGAACGATTGTAGGCGCAGCGAGATTTATGAATGCAGAAACGGAAATGCAAGATATATCGATAAAAAATAACAAACGATTGTTGTAGCGGCAAAAACTACGAAGATTATCGATATATCGCTTTAACAGTGGATTCTTATGTATGCGCACAGTATTGGATTCTACCGAATGACGCATTAGTATATGTATGTTATGCCAAGGCTAACCGTACTAATTAATTTTCAGGCAACGGTAAAAAAGCTTCAATATCGGAGCACGGGTTGGCCTCTATTCAAAATTTACCGGAAAAATATTCAAAATCATTCCTAGCAATTGCTTTACAACAATTTCTCCTAACTTTTGTCATTAAAATGTTACATATACACATATTAGGGTGTCTTATAATAAGATTAATTTTCTTTCTGGTTCATTTCTGGCTTCTATTATGATTCAACGAGTAAGAAAAAAAATATAGGCATAATCACAGACCTGTAGGACATCGTTATTCCATGCCAGTACGCTTTCAAATTTCCCATTTAAATAACATCACGTTTTCCGACAATTCTAATTCAATTCATATGTTTGTCAAGTAATCTCTGTGGTCAGCCGCCTTAATTTCCACAAACCGAGACGAATCTATCCATATTACTTTTTCCCACGCAATGACCACATGGTCAAGGTGTAATAATTCCAAACAAAAAAGAAAAATCTTTGCAACAAGTTAAAATAGAAATAATCAAAAATTGTCCTGTCATTCAAATCAAAAACTTCATTTACGCACTGGCACGGATGAATGATGTCATACACGTCTGTAATTCCCCCAAAATTTTTTTCTCCGCACACTGAATCCCTCCAAAAGTCAGGAGCATTAAAAATCCAAAAATAACCATCCCAAACGACACCCTAACACACATATATATTCATATCCATATCATAACAATGCTCTCCGCAATTAAAAAAAATTCCCGACTGCCTCGAATTCATCGCCGAACAATGAAAATTCTTCCATCGCGTGCGTAACGACAATTAATCCCGAACGAATAAAACCCAACACAGGAAACGAATATCGTCTTTTTTTTTCCGCTGCCTTTCATTTTCAACTCGCGGGATTCACGAGATCTTCGTGTTTGTCACGCCCAAAAAAAACGAAGAAAGAAAGAGAATAAAAAACGTCTAACTGCGCAAACATTTCGCGTTGACGTTGCACGAAATAGTGACAAATAAAAAAAATTTTCGTATTCGCACCTTTCAACCATTCGCACACTTGATCTGTCTTCCATTCGGCAACATTGACATACGCCATGACCCGTCCTCGACGATTGACCCACCGTGCGAAGCATGAGATTTCTCGTGACCCGACTAATTTTCTTTCGCACACCCGTTCAGCGATGTAGACCGAGAAACACTCGTTGCAGGCTCGTTGCGCTGTTGCGCACTCGCGCTTTGTACAGAGAGAGGGAGAGAGAGTGAGTGAGTGAGACAGAGAGAGAGAAAGAGAGAGAGAGAGAGAGAGAGAGAACAGATTCAGCCCCAATTGAATGAAGAAGCAGAGAGGGAGAGAGAGAGAGAGAAGACTAATCCAGCCTTAATCAAATGAAGAAGAAAAAGAAGGAGAGAAAGGGAGAGAGAAGACAGATGCAGCTCCAATCAAATGAAGAAGAAGAAGAAGAAGAAGAAGGAAAGAAAGAGAAAGGAAGAGAGAGATGACAGATCCAGCCCCAATCAAAAGAAGACGATGAAGAAGGAGAGAGAAAGCGAGAGAGAGAAATGATAGATCCAGCCCCAATCAAATGAAGAAGAAGAAGGAGAGAAAGAGAGAGAGATGACAGATCCATCCCCAATAAAATGAAGAAGAAGAGTAAGAGAGATAGAGAAGATAATTCGGTTTCTGCGCATGCGTCGAGCTCGTTGTCTCTGTCTTGGCGTCACGGAGTCTGGGATGCGAAGAAAATCGTGAAATTGAGGTTATGAGATGGAAATTGACGAATCTGTGCGCGGTAACGACGGTACGGCCAACGGTCGTGACGGCGCCACAGTCGCTGAGATCCCGAAGAATGCGATGGATTTTTCATTGGTCGAACTGGATTCGGGGCTCTTTGGACATTTTCGTCTGCTCCGCGAACGACGCCGGTTTGGAAATTGAAATAATTTGACGCAGCATTCATGTATCAGTAAAAAAAACATTTTAAGCGTTGCGAAATGACGCGCAATTTCGCATTATTTCAAGTATTTGGTCAGCTGCGGCATAAAATAGTGTAATTTTCCATAGATCTTATCTCAACCAATTTCAAACCGCTAACAAGGGGAGGACCAAACATGTTAATAACGGATTTTGATGAGTCTTAGATATGTTGAAGGGGGAACCTTCCTGAGTACTAAGCTCCCGGCTTTTGCTTCACTAGGCCTTAGTTTCGGAGAAAATTTTTTGAAAATCTCTTTTCGCAATATATGTACTTCCGACTTTCGTCCCTCATTAGGAAAGCGAGCGTAGCTCAGTGGGCAACGCTCGGGACTGGCACGCGGGCGGCCAGGGTTCAAGTCTCGCCGTTGTGATGATTTTTTTTTTTTTCTAATTTATTTACTTTTTTGAAAATTCTAACGTTTATTTTTATTTCTATCTTGTTTTTTTTATTGTTTTCGACTTCTTATTCTATTTTTATGGATATTTTTTTTTCCTAAAAATTAAAACGGTCAATAATAATCCATCATGCGTATTTCTGGTAGTAAATTTACGCTGACGTTGGAACAATTTATTACAGGAAAAGCAGAATGTAGTGCTGGGACGCTTTTATTGCGAATTGTTGTTATCATGTGTAATTATTACATTTTTATTCCACACTTATGATTCCTTGTTGCGGTTATTTTTTCGCTGTTGTTTTTCGGGACGATGCGTCCTTGGGTGTTCGACGTCATTCTATTCATATTCATCTGATCACTCTTCGTCATCCAACGTGGTATGGCAAGTTTTCTGAAACGGATGAGAACAGATTCAAACTTGGAGACTGCTTTCTCGTATCTCAGCCAATGTACGAACTCTTCTATAAGGTTTCCGTTAGGATAAGTTAGATTACGTTTAGTCAGAAAGGAGTGTGAATTGTTCAAATGACTCAAAATCTTATCAAATTTCTTGATGGATTTCGGCCAAATTCAATACCAAATATTCTTGAACATCCATTCTATTCGCGAAGATCTCATTACACCGATAACTCAAAATTTGCGGATGCTAGAGTAGCAACCGTCATTTTCCGATAGCAAGTCCAGAGCGCGTAGTTGCCACGATTTCCGAATCAGCGGAATCGGACGTAATCGTTGAAATGGAATATCCATTGAACGATCAATGGAAACATTATGCGCAATCGTTCACATTCGATTTTCATAGTTTGCTTGTGTCAAAAAATAATCTGGATTTGCTATACAGTAGGACCTCTCTAATCTGAAACGCTCGAATCGAAACGCGCGGAGAAGGATCATACCCCATTCCACCATTTCTTCGCCGGCCGTGATTGTTACAGAAAAAATCTGGCACTGGCAGTGCCGTACCTCAGAATGTCCCAAGCCTACAATATTTTGCGAGAGAAACGTCAAACGTCATATAAAAACACTCGGGAGTCGCTTTTTCGCACGGCACTGACTTTTGTATGGTTATTTTGTGGGGGAACTATTACGGTTCTCGCCGTGAGATGACTTCCTATACTTTTAAGCCAATCACTTTCGTAATTTTCGGTCAAACTGAAAACCATAATAAGCCTCCCGCGCGTACCGATTCGAGGGAATTCGATTGGAGGAGTCCTACCGTATTTTCGACAGCACCAATTCGGGATAGAACAATATTTAACTTACGAAACAAGCAGAGCGGAAGTCGGAAGGCAGCCGCATACAGTATGTATACACTTCCTGAAGCTTGTGCGGCATGGGACAATCAAATTTTCCGTCAAAGTCCTCGGGTGGAATGTAACCCGGAAGGCATTTGTTCTGAGACAAACGGGAAAAAAAGGCGTCGGTTGTGTGTTTTTCGCAGCATAAATATTCGATAGGGTAAATGCTCTATCGTGTTACTCATATCTATGTGCAGCCAATAAATAAATCAACGTACGATACAAGCCGATTCGGATTCCCACAACCAACTGCAGTACACGAACACGACCATGGGGGTACGACTTTTGGGACAAACTATTATTTTTTCATAACCAGTTGCCAAGCGGATGATATAATCGGACGGTGCGTACTCTTCCTTGCACTTAGTCTGAAAAAAGGCAAAAAAAAAAAAAATGTTCATCATTTTTGGAAGGATAGATGCCCGATAGGGCATGCGGTTTATCGATCTCTTCGTGTATGAACCATTCCACCAAATCGAGAGGACGTTTTGGATAACTTATCCCCGTAAAACTGTGAAATTAATTTAGTTCGTTCTCCATGATAACGTATATTTAATTATTTACCCGATTTTTTTTTTTCAAATTTATCGAATGTCGAATGATCGGCTCGAAAAAGGCATGAACCGAATCGGGTGGGGTCGGGTACCGGATTACCCGATTTCACGTGAAATACCTCATACATTCTATTTTCTTCGGTCTCTGTATATATATAGAGTAACCGATAATGATTGTTTCCGCACTGGGCAATTCTTGGCTAGCAAGGGTGTAGACATATTAGGGTGATTCTCATTGGGGTCAAGTCCGAATCGTTATCACGATGAGGTTACAATAAATTCTGATGAAAAATAAAACATTCGAGCCTAAGATGGTTGAAAACTTTCCAATCTATGAGATTCCGGATTTTGCACCGTCGAAACTTCGCTCGGTCGGGATTTATACCCCAATCCAGAAAAAATAAGGGGGCGGGATTATTGGATTTTCTCTCCTACGAAATAAGAAGGGAAAAGAAAAACCAACGAGTTCAAAGAGAAGGGATAATTGGATGATTGGTAAAAAGCAGGGTTGCAATAAAAAAATGTTGTACTCGAAAATTATGATAACAAATACGATAATTCTTTTATTAGAATGTTTGACGAAAATTAGTTAACAGGTTAAGCTCGGAATGACTTTGTCTGTAACTGCTCCTTCACAGAGCTGGAGACGAACTAACAGGAGAATACGAATGCTTTCTCTCTGTACTTTGGTACGACGCCACTCGCGTCGTTTACCGGTAGCTCGAGTGTCGAATTACCGGTACAGTCGGACTCTGCTCGAACCAAGCCAACACTTCCGCCGTTTGAGTAGAGTCGGAGTTCCTTAACCCCGATATCGTCCCTCAGTTTACAAAAGCGATTTTTCGTTAGAGCTTTTGTAAGGATGTCGGCCTTTTGGTCTTCCGTCCGAAGATATTCGACTCTTAGTTCACCAGCTTGAACTTTCTCTCGCACGAAATGGAATCGTACGTCGATATGTTTCGTCCTTTTGTGAAACTCTGGGTTTCTTGCGAGTCGAATTGCACTCTGGTTGTCCACGTGGATGACCGTTGCCTCTACACAAGGCTGCTCGATGTCGAATAACAGTCGTCTCAGCCACACCGCTTCTCGCGATGTTATCGACGCTGCCACGTACTCTGCCTCAGTTGTACTGAGCGTGACGAGTTTTTGACGTTGACTTGCCCAGGTCACCGGGCCACCAGCCAGCTCAAAAACGTATCCGGTTGTGGATCTTCTCGTTTCCACATCCCCTGCGAAGTCGGCATCCGAGTATCCTCTCAGATTTAATCTGCCGTCCTCGCCTTGATATTTTATTCCGTAGTCCACCGTCCCGGCGACGTACGAAATAATGCGCTTCACTGCGCGCCAATGTTCCCTGCTGTGTCTGTTGAGAAATTTGCTTACCAAATTTACTGCGAACGATATGTCTGGGCGTGACACAATCGACAGGAACATCAGAGACCCCACGGCCTCTCGATACGGAACTTCTTCGCTCTCTTCACCTTCGGATACCGGTAGAAGTTTCGACCCCGCTTCACACGGTACACTTGTCGACTTCGCATCGACCATCTCGAATCTCTCGAGAATTTTTCTTGCGTATGTGCTCTGATGCACAAACACCGTCCTCGTTGATCTGTCTCGTTCGATCTGCATTCCCACGAACAAGCTTGCGTCTCCGATGGTGATTTTGAACGCTTCCTTCAGATGTTGGAGGACGACGTCGATCGCTCCTCTGTTCTTCGCTGCTACCAGGCCATCGTCAACGAAAAGGGCCAGATACACGACGCTTTCTCCCACTCGACCGACAAAAATGCATTTGTCTGCACTCGTTTCTTTTAACTTAAATTTTCGGAGGAACGAGCTGAATTTCCGATTCCAGCAACGAGGGGATTGTTTCAATCCGTACAGCGACTTGTCGAGGAGACACACCTTGTTCTCTCGCGATCCCTCGTCTACCGGTAGTCCATCGGGCAATTCCATAAAAATTTCTTCCTCGAGTGTTCCGTACAAAAATGCTGTTTGCACGTCAAATTGAGAAAGCTCCAAGTCTTTTGCTGCAACCACGGCCAAAAGAACCCGCAGCGAGTCGTATCTCACGACTGGAGCGAACGTCTCGGTAAAATCCACGCCTTCTCTCTGCATGAACCCTCTTGCTACGAGACGAGCCTTGTATCGACGAATTCCTCCGTTTTTGTTTTCTAAGACCTTGGAAACCCATCTTGAATCGATTGTTTTCATTTCTGGTCGCCTGTTTACCAGCGTCCAGGTTCCGTTTTCCCGGTGTGATTCGAGTTCTGAGTCAACGGCTTCCCGCCATTTTTCCGACTCTCTGCTGCGAAGGGCTTCTCCGTAGGTTACCGGTATTGAACACTCAGCGACGTTTGTTTCGAATCTCGACGGCTTTCGAATGAGACCCCGATCTCTTAATTGTCGTCTTTCAGCTTCGGTAACTTCCGGCTGTTTCACTTCTTCATCAGCTAACTCGAACACCTCGTTGTCGTCGTCTTCTTCGTCTTCTTCCGCCGGAGCTGGAACGATTCCTTCGTTCACTTCACGCTCTTCATTCTTCGGCAAAACCAGCTCACTCGATTTGCCTTCCTCGGATAGAACTGACGGTCCAACGACTTCATGAAATGTCACATCTCGCGACACTATCACCTTTTTATTTTTCGAATCGTATAGTCGATAATTCGAGGAATTACTCTCGTAACCGACGAGAGTCATTTTCTTCGCGCGCGCATCCAATTTTCTGAGTTGTTGTTTCGGTACGTTGACATACGCCTCTGAGCCAAATATTCTCAGATGCGTCAGGTCCGGCTTCACACCGATCCATTCTTCGTACGGAGTTTTTCTTTTCTTTATGCTCGACGCTCCAGCTCGGTTCATCAAGTACACGGCCGTACTGCATGCTTCCGCCCAAAGATATTTGGGGAGATTTTTCGCCAGTATCATGGTCCGCGCACTCTCAATCAACGTTCGATTGTCTCTTTCTGATTTACCGTTCTGCTGTGGCGTGTACGGGGCTGTGAACTCGCGTCGAATTCCTCTTGAATCCGTGTAGTTCTCCATTTCCTTGTTTTTAAACTCCGTACCGTTGTCCGACCGAAGAACCTGCATTGGCCTGCCAAATTTATTTTCGATTAGTTTGTCGAATTTCTTAAATTTTTCAAGGACGTCACTCTTGTGTCTAAGGAAATATATATGACGAAAACTCGTCGCATCGTCTTTAAATGTCAACAAAAACCGCGCACCACCGAGAGATGCTACGGACATCGGTCCGCACACATCCGTGTGGATCACTTCTCCCGGCACTGTCTGCGCGCGAACTCGCGTTTTCTTGAACACTTTTCTGTGGGATTTTCCTTCCTGACACGAACCACAAAAATTTTCCGAGTTTTCTGAAAACTCGACGCCTTTTACTAAATTTTCTTTGACTAGAGCTCGCACCGCCTGTGCGTTCACATGGCCGAGTCTCTCATGCCAAACTCGAAAACTCGTTTTCACAACGTTTGCTTCACTGCCGCACTTCGCACTTTTGGTTTTAAAAATCATTCGGTAGATTTTATTTTTCAGCTTCACGCCGTAACCAACCGCGAATCCGTTGTTGTCAATACGCACGCTATTTCCCCGAAAAAACACTCCGAGGCCTTTTTCCGCACAGACACCGACCGAAAATAAATTTTTCGTCATATCCGGGACGTGTAATACGTTTTCGATACGAGACGATACCCATCCGTCGTCTATGTATTTCTCGATCTCTACTGTACCGACTCCCGCTACACGACACTCTTTACTGTCTCCAAGAGACACCGTGTTACCTACCGGTAACTCGTGATAGTTACTTAACCAGTCCCGTCGGTAAGTGATGTGACGCGACGCTCCGCTGTCGGTCAACCAACTATCGCTTTTATCGGCAGCGAGTATTCTCCTCACTACCTCTGACGGAATTTGAAACACGGCACTTTTACCGGTATTTTTCTCGTTACCCGCACTCGTGTTTTCAACGACAAAAGCACAATCACTCGAATTGTTTCCGCCACCGTCACTGCCTTTCTTTTTACAGGACGACGCGTAATGGCCGAGTTCTTGACACTTGAAACATCGCACTTTGGGCTTCGCACCCTTTTTCTTACATTTCGTTTCCTGCTTTGAACTCACTTTTCTTTTGTCCTTGTCCTTTTCCTTCGAATTTCTCACCGCTGCGAACGCACTTTCACTGTTGTCGTTCGCTGTCAGACGCGACTCTTCGCGACGCAGCCGTTCCTCCAGATTCTCCAAGGTTTGCATGGCTGGCGGCATATTATCCCACGCGGTTAGAAAATTCGAATATTTTGGCGTAAGACTTCCCAAAATCTTCGCCATGATCGTCGTATCTGAGACTGCCTCTCCTACGTCTATCAGCTGAGCCGCCATATTTGTAACTTTAGCGACGTGCTGAGTGATCGAGTCGTTTGCTTCCATTCTATACTCATACAGTCTCGTCGAGAGCATTAATTTGTTTGATGCCGATCGTTGTTCGTGAATCGACGCCAGTCTCCTCCACATTTCACATGCGGTTTCACAAATTAATAATGGTCGCATTTGTTCTGACTCGAGCGTTGACGACAGGAGGAACATGGCACGCGCATTCTCGACGTCCCATGCCTCAGCCTCTGGTGTCGCTCCGACCGGCCTCGTTTTTGTACCGTTCACGATTCCCCAGATACGATGCGCCAAAAATAACGCCCGCATCTGAAATTTCCAGCCTTGATAATCATGGCCGTCGAATTTTGAGACATTCTTCGTTGTGATTGCCTCTGACATCGTGGATTCGTTCTTCTCGCTTGCTGCGCACGAATTCTCACACGAGGTACAACTCCCAGGATGGCCGTCTGCCGGTTACACCACGTGACTTTCAAAACCGGAATTTCTTACCGGTACGCTTCCCGCGTTTTTACACCGCGTTTTACGCAGCACGTTTCACACGTTAATTACACCGCGTTTTTACGCACGGCACGTTTCACACGTTAATTACAGTTCTCTCACGACTGCCTCACAATGGCTGCCGCCGGTTTCACCACACGTGGTTTCTCCACGCCGCGTTTTTACACGCGTCTTTACGCTTCTCGCGTAACGAAACCGCTCTTTTCGCGACACTCCCGAGAACCGCTTTTTTACCAATCTAGATCCCTTCTCGCAGTCAGCGTGACTGGGCCCATAACCTATTGGATTTTCTCTCCACGAAATAAGAAGGGAAAAGAAAAAAAAAACAACGAGTTCAAAGAGAAGGGATAATTGGATGATTGGTAAAAAAAAGGGTTGCAATAAAAAAATGTTGTACTCGAAAATTATGATAACAAATACGATAATTCTTTTATTAGAATGTTTGACGAAAATTAGTTAACAGGTTAAGCTCGGAATGACTTTGTCTGTAACTGCTCCTTCACAGAGCTGGAGACGAACTAACAGGAGAATACGAATGCTTTCTCTCTGTACTTTGGTACGACGCCACTCGCGTCGTTTACCGGTAGCTCGAGTGTCGAATTACCGGTACAGTCGGACTCTGCTCGAACCAAGCCAACAGGGATAATTATTCAACGTACCCAGCAAGCATAACCGTCGTTTCGGTTTCGGCAGTATCTTGCTACTGACTGCCGAAAAGATGGACAGACGATCGGTCTCTCAGGCTCCTTCTTTAGCGGTTTTTTGGGCGTCGTCCGACATTTCTCCTAAAATAAACCGGAGTAATTAAACAGGAAAACGTTTTTTGTCTGCATAACTGCACGTTCCTTCTCAGATACTATTGGGATTTATTTCTGTAAATTAATAGACAAATTAATCTGACATACGAGACACTCCTTCCGGTCTGCTCGCCACCTGCAGTAACTCAACACCGTGAGGGAATCAGCTCGTTCGGGACAAACGATCGGCCCTTCAGACTTAATCACTTTCTCTTCCTTCCAGCACTTTTGCTGAAATTAACGAAACGAGTCAGCTATTGCAATTCTTCGTGGCTGCATAAATTCTCGCTGGAATAACGACTCTCTCGATTATTTTTTCAAATAGAGAAAACAATTTCAACACACCATACAATCCGTTTGATTCTTTTGCAACACGCAGAATCTCACTATTGAGAAAGAATCTTTTTTCTCGGGACAACTAAACGATTCTCCGGATGTGACGCTTTGGTTTGTCCGCGAGCACATCATCTGGAACACGAAAAACAAATATATATATATGTGTAAAATATTTTGCGGCTGCAGAAATACTGGATGGGGCACGGTGGCTGTCTTTCCATTGGATCGATGGACCATTTATATCGTTTTCTTTTAAATTTCGATTGGGCCAGCTCGGAATTTGTTTCCACCGAATAAGAGATGAAACTTGCAAATCGCTTCTCTACGATACGAGAAAGCTTCAAGTGGAAACTTTCAAATCGCCTACTGAGTATTCAAGAAGATGCGAGTTGAAATTAGCAAACTTCTCGTTGAGGATTAAAGATATTGTACGAATTTTCCGAAGTGAGGAAGTATTTTTGTTGAACCTTTTTTTTCTCGTGTAGGATAAGTCGTACAATGTTTTCAATCCTGAGGGAACAGTTCGCGAATTTGAACTCGCGGTTTTTTTCAATTTTGAGGAAAGAATTTGAAAGTTTCAACTTGTAGCTTTCTTGAATTATGAGAAAAAAATTTGATAAATATGGATACATTCTTCAAAAGATCTTTCTAAGGTAAAAATTATTCAACGCACCATACAATTTTCGTGATCGACTCGGCTGCTACAGTAGTCCGACACCGCGGTGGAATCGTTTTGCGGCGGACAGATTATTGGTTCATGATGCGTAATAACTCGGCCCGTTGACAAATATCTCGACTGAAACATAGAAAAATAACGAGTTAGTGAAATACTTCTTGGCTCCATAAATGCTCGATTACGAGGTACGGAGACTATCGAGTGATTTCCGTCTATATATGTGAGACATTCGAACGAAAACTTGTGATTAATTCAAACGCCATACGTGTTTCCTTCTTGCCTTCACCCTACATGATAAAGATATTTATAATTATGTTGACATTCTTTCTCCGCTTATTTCTTCACGGATTCCTCAGAAACGGTCAATAATAAAAATATTCGAATTCAAGCTTTCTAAAGTAGAGATTCGATGTTTGAATTAGGTTTTCTTATTCATTTCCAAGTGCCAGACCTCTGAGTATCACCTAAAACCTCGCGATTATTTTTTCTTATTCGTCAATTTTTCGCGTCTAGTGTGAGACAATTATTCATGTTACCAAACAAGTTGCGTTGCGATCTGCTTGCGTATTGCAGTACTTCAACACCGTGTAGTAATCTGTTGGTAGCGGTAACGAAGTCGACTCTTCAGACTCAGTTTTCCGGCTTGGCGACAGGCACTTCGTCTAAAACGAATGGAACAAACGAATCAGTGAATCAATTTTTTGTCGAATAAATGCTCGATTGGCCACGATATCGAACGAGCTAATTTTACGTGCATAAAAAAATTATTCAACGTACAAGACAATCTCGTTCTAGCTTTCGCCCACTGCAGTAGTTCAATACGTCACGGATATTCGACTGCGGACAGACAAGCGGTCCCTCAGACTCATTACCCGGTGAAGTGTTCGACAAACAGGTATCCTGAAAAAAAACGACAGGAATAAACCGGTAATATTTTATTTTTCGGCAACGAAAATTCTCAATCGCGCACGAAATCCACCGTGATCCATGCGTTATGTAAAATTTTCTCAGCTTTTTGGAAAAAATATCGAGAAAACTTTTTAAAAAATATCCATAGGCCGAAGAATTGACTTTTATATTTCAAATTCGATTTTAACTAATATTTCAAGGCCCAAAAATTTTTTTGTATTTTTCTTTAAAAAGCCGAGCCTTTTTTACATAGAAAACTTGGTCGGGGTTAATTTTTTTTCTAATCCAAACATAATGAGAGATCAATTTTGAAAAAAACAAAAAAATATGAAAAATTCACAGAATGACCCATACAATTACGATGAAAATATTTAAGGAAAAAATTTCAAAAAATTAAGAGTTCGTCTCTCACAGTTACAAAAAAATCGCTGATAGCGAAGATATCAAAGTAATCGGTACTTTATTCGGTGTACCCGCCCATTTAGATATCAATGCATGAAAGAATGTTTCAACATACGAGACAAACGTCGGTGACGGTTTGGTTAAGGCAGTACAGCAGAACTTCAGTGTTATTCACGGGACAAATAATCGGTTCCTGCTCGGCCTGAGGCAACTCCGGGTCTAACTTTCCGCACATAATCTTAAACAGACGTCGGTAATACATCGGGAAACGTTTTTTTTTTTTTTTTTCGCCGTACGAAAACTCGAACGCAGCATGAATTCAATCGAGCTACTTCGACATCGATATAAAGATTCTCAAACTTACGATACAATTTTTAGTGTTGGTTCGGTTCGTGCAGTAATCCACGACTTCTTCGGGTTTCTTCGACGAGGGACAAATAATCTCTTGGTTACGTTTCCAAAAGCACTTATCCTGAAACGGACGAGGGAAATTAGTTATCCATCATTCGGTGGAATGAATCCCGGAGAAATTACGAGTTTCGTCGTATATATAGGGAGGATCGCCCTAAATTGTCCGGTTAAAACCCTTCCATCCCCCGATGTGGTCAATGATTTTTAATTCTAGTATCCTTCGGATTTTACGACCCCAATGATGTTTTCCGAAACCTCCGTATATTATAATAGTTTCCTATCGGAGAAAATAGAATCTCTCTTGAAAAAAATTGATATTTCCATTATTTTTTATAGACGATCGATTCATTGATTATTTTTTATTACTTTTTATTTAAAAATAACGACTTTGAATGTCCATTATCGATCGAAATATCGATTTTTCGCAAGAAAGATTTTATTTTTATTTTTCTTTGAGATAGGAAATCATTATCATATATTGATAATTTCGGAAAACTTGGACTTTTTCAAAAATAAAAAAAAAAATTAATAACATGCCCCCCAATTAAATTTTATGGAAAGAATTTGTAATTTCAATAAATTATCTGGGAAAATAATTATTCGATCATCAACAGGCGTAATAGCAGTTACATCTTGGAAAGAAAATTGGGCGAGGTAGGGGAAGGGGGTTCGAAGAAATTGAAAATAAATCAGATAAGTCTTGCAATCGGGCAATGTTGGACGATTTTTCCTATGTGTAGGAAAATTATTCAACGAACAAGACAAGCGCCTCTGTTGGCCCGCGTGTTGCAGTACGCGGCTGCGTCTTCCCTGAAATGTGGACAAACGATGTCTTCCACAAACCAAACATGATCCGGGGTCCAGCACTCCTCCTGAAACGGACAGTAGAAATATAACAATGTCATTTTTTTTTTCTCGTCCGCATAAACACCTCGAAAGACCCAAAAAGAATCCATTCGGCAGATTTATCGGACGTCACTGAACGAAGTTCGACGTACCATGCATTCGGCATAATCAAATTTTGGCTGACAATATTTCACGAGCGGGATTAATAGGCTTGGACAATGGTTCGTCGACTGTAAAATAATTCAATGTCATTAACATCCAACGAAACTTTGACTTTTGATACGAGAAATTAACGTGATCGAGCTACCTCGGCGTATGCAAGCCCAAAGGCGACGTAAAAAACGATTACGAACACGAAAAACTTCATCGTGTCGGAGCTCCGAATATTTTATGATTTTTATTATTTTCAATTTCGGATATCACAGCTCAATGACCATACCTGCAAGCAATCAGATAACCAACTGTCTTAATTGACGCTGGGCAACAGCGGTCCGTTCGCATTCCAAGGTTTTAACAACTCTATTATATTAATGCGTGCACCCTAGCAGCTTGGGTGCCGTAGTAAATGCCAATTGATGCCCATTGAAACGCCTATCAGTGACTGGCTAAATGCCGTGGTTATTTGAGGCATTTACGGTCACTTTGGTAGGCATTTTTGTTCAAATCGTGACGGCAAATGCCTAAGAGTGACCGACCCCGAATTTCTACCCAAAAGGCCGGCACTCAACGGCATTTTTTTAGGCATTTACCGAAAAAAGAATGCCGGCGAATGCCTAACAGCGCCGGGGAACGGTAAAAAAAATTCCGCTGAGTGCCTAAAACAGCCGAAGAATGCCTAAAAATGCCGGTGAGTGCCTAAAAATGCCGGTGAGTGCCTGAAAATGCCGTCACATTTTGGCATTTCCGATGATAGTCATTCATGGACATTCACGGGCACGTTTTGAACAAAAGTGCCTACCAAAATGCCTTAGGCATTTTTATGGTGATTTGATAGGCACTCAATCGGCTAGGGTGAAGCTAAAAGCACACCATTTTCTTCGACATTTTCGTGTAAATATTATAGTTAATGAGATATCGCGAGAATCGTTGAAAAAACGGCCAAAAACGTAAAGCCAGGACTTTTTTACGCATAAGCTCGGTTGCTTTAATTTCAGGTGGGTACTTTTGACGACCTACACTAACATTTAAGAGTGCAGAACCGAAGAAAAAAAAAAAAATTGAACCACTCTAGTGTAGACATATTAAGAACTAATCTTTTATTTACTTTACTTTAACACTTTAATTCGTCGAATTTAACGTGAAATTATTTCATGTAATTCTCTAGAAACTTATAATAGAAAAAATGTGTTCAAGCTAAAAGAGTTCAAAGTTTGAGACGTCTCGATTTCTTCGAGTTATACACATTTAATTCCTGACATTTTTTGGTGTATTTAACAATTTCTTTCGTCAAAATCAGTTTCAACATATGTGAAGAGCGAAAAAGCGTCTACGTGGACAATCAATTGTCACGTCGTTATCTGTAAAATATTACGATCATTCTCGTTTTAAAAAAAAAAAAATGTTTCTTCAGTCTCGGAAGCTTACAATTCGATTGTGTTAGTTCAATATATTATAATTAAATTACAAGATCTGGCACGAAAAAATTTGATCGGAATTTAAAACAGAATAAAATCAAAAGCTGTCTTTATTTTTTTTTCTTATCATATAATAACTTATCATTATTATCATGAAATTTTTATACTTACGGATTATCGAGCGACGATTGTTTAAATTCACCTCAAAAAAGAAGACCGGTGTTGTCACCCGATTGAAAAATCCCAAACGTTTAGCGCTATACCGACGTGGCATTATATTTATAGCTCAACGATTCCACGACCGAGTACAAATTCCCACTTTTTCCGACGGAAAATGGTTTTCACGTTTGTTGACACGTAATACAGATTACGACGAAGAAACGTGAGGTACATAAAAACTATTCGACAAGGTCGACTTTGCCGCCTTCTATCAGTCGCACGTGCGGAGCAGCAGCGTTGATGGCCCGACGAACTAGTGATGTTATCATCGATGACAGAGCTTTAGAATCGCGAGCTAAACTAAATAAACGTTTCGCTTGTACACTTGACGTATAAGAAAAACGTGAATATGCCGAAAATTATGAAAATGGCGTGAAATTTTGCTGAAAACATCACTGAACCCGGTGGAACAATGACGCTGAAGTTAGCAGCCGGAGATAGCGTCCGTTGCCGGTCATTGATTTTTTCCCGATTTCGTTGTAAAAGATTTGTTATAAAAAATGTTATTTATTATAACTCACTGAAAAAAAACTATGGAGATATCAAATGGGATCCGAGATAAGTATTACAGCATTTTTTTCAGATTTTTTGATCGTCATTTTCTGAATCAAAACATCAACAGGCCATCAATGACCCAGATTACGGACGATGTTTCCCAATTTTGAATTACGGACGGAGATATAAAAGAAATCCGGAGTAAATTGATTGAAAAACAACGAAGATTCGGCAATTTATATTTCGAAAAACATTGAATTTCCATGTTTGCAATATCCGATTTAAAATGGAAAGCATTAACTCCGAAGTATCTTGCATCCGTAGAATCCTGCCCAAAGATGAACCTGATCGGACAATTTTTAGGGGTCGCCCAAGATTTTTTAAGTTTTCCCATTTGATTAACATGGGAAGATCGTGAAGTTTTCATTTTTTTAAATCATAGTTCCGCGAATTTTACAGCTACGTCGATCCCGTAAGTTCCATTTGAAAGCTCTTTAAAAACCGCTTAAAATGGTACGCAGATCTTTCGAATCCGATCGCAACTTCTGTCGATAATTTTTTACGGAGAAACAAAATTCCGTCTATACGTGAATATAAAATAACGTCCTATGCGTCTGTGATTTGTACAAATTCGAACACTCGAGGGTTAAGGTAATGGACTACATAGCTCAGTGCGAAAGTGACAACGCTATCGGTAATCGCTGCGGAGCGAGAGAGAAGGAGAGAGCGTTTGTAGTCCATCGTCTTAACGGTCTTAGCGTCCTCCCTAGCGGATTGAGAGACCTAAAAAAACCTAAAAAAGACCCAAAATTTGTCAAAATGACCGAAATAGGGTAATTTTGAGCAATTTTTCGTCTTTTCTTAGGTCTCCCAATCCGCTAGGGCTGTTACGATTCAAGGGTGAGGTTATTTTTCAAAATACTCGGTTGAACAAGCATTTTCTGTCAGAAACACGGAAACTCTCGAGTGCATTTCCAAATTGCATTTGGCTTACATAAATAATAACGTTAGGAATGCTAAAAGCGATAAACAAATTAATTCAATTCCGCACGCGACCCTACTCTACCCGAAGCGCCTCTAGCGGACAAGATAAGAACGTATTCGTATTTCTCAAGCGACGTACAAGTGTGAGCAGTTCGGAATGCCATCTAGCGAATCTCCGCAGCATTATTGTACTGTGTTTCTTGACATTTTCGTATTGTAGTCGTCTGTTACGATGGAATACTTCGTGCTCGGCATTTTGAACAAATTTTTGTAAATAACGACGTCTACGAACGCTAAGGCGCTTTGAAAATTTCTCCTATAATCTTCATTCCATAGAAAAGCATTCGAACAAAGACAGCGACATTGACGAAGGACAATCCGTCGAAAGGACGAACAGAACAACGTTACAAACTCGCCTAACGTCTATCCATCCTTCGATCTCGCGTTCTTGTTGTCATTTTTTGTTTTCGTTTTTTTTTTCTATTTAAATTATTATTTTGGAGGTTACAAGTCCGGCGCGAAAAAATTGCGCAAGGATAGAAAGAACAACGAAAAGAAAGATAAAAACAAATTTGTCAGAGACATTGCGGTTGTTTGACCGTGATTGAAGGATTCCTGGATGACCGTTGGGATTAAGGCGATTATAACCGTCTCAACGGCTGATCGAACGACGGATTCGTTCGGTAAAATTTGTTTCATCGATTTCGAAACGTCGTAGATCTTTGTAAGGTGAGCGACGACTGGAAAAAATCATTGTGTATGATTGTTGTACATTAGGGTGATTGATATAAAGCAAAAATTTGTATTTTCTTCGGTGCTAGCTTCTCAAATGTTGGTCCGGGTCCTGAAAAGTATTTATCGAAGGTTTGAACAAACTAACTCGTGTGTAAAAGTTTCTGCCGGTAGATTTTTGCTTATTTTTGATGACAAGCAATATTTCCCAAACTGTGCCGATTCCCAGATGGATATTTTGCGTCGAGGTGCCGGCAATAGTCCGTCGTGCGACATAGATTTATGCAGTTTGAATGCGTCCGCATTGAGAGGCTTTTTATTAAGGAACTCGATTGGTAATTTTTGACGGTATCTTGGTGCAGAATCGCCAGATGGTTCGATTGAATTAAGATGGGAAAATTCAGGCATGTTATCGTAGAATCAATAAAGCATATTTACGATAGGCTGTGTTGCCGAGTTGCAACAGAAATATGTCACTGCGTAACTAGATACCAGAAGGAAATGTCCGAAACAATCGTTCATATAAATTTCGTCAAGATTGGAACGTTTATTCAGCTATTTGCAAAACACTCGATTATTTATTGAAAGAAGCAAACATCGTACTCAATGCGAAAATATATATTTTTGTTACATACATGTATAATTTCATACAATACGAGAAAAATCGTGCGACGGTGAAGGGTCGAACTTTAAATTTATTTACTGATTCACTTTTTGTTAACTTCAGAATTTTGCGACGGAAGCTGACAGCTCTCCGTACTTCCGCCTTGGTACAAAATCTGTTAATTATGGCGTCGAGGCCGAAACGCAGAAACAGCGACAATCCGACCAGCAGATCCGTGTCACCCGTTCCGGAATACATAGTCGATTTGACCGTCGATTCGCCAGTCGTGACGGGCGGACCACCTTGCAGACGTCGCAACGTTTTCAGACTCGACCATAACGCCGACATCATCGCTCAGGCCGTCGAGTCTTTACACGGCGCGGTCATCGATATAGTGGACGTAGACGAAGCTGATCGTACAGTTTGGTAAGAAAAATTCATCATTGCCATTCTTTGCCGCAACACAAGCTTGGCGGGAAAAAAGTAATCGAAGATTCCGGAAAAAAACTGGTTTGAAGCGAGAAATAGAATTTTCATGCAAATTGTTTGCAACCGAGTCGGAATTAGGTGTAAAGTAGAAGATAAAAATTAAACGAAACGTAACATTCATTAAACGATCGTAATCATAATATTTATCATATATTAATTATTATCTCAAAGAATCTTCATTGGTATTTATAATATTATAGATTATAAAAATCTTTAATAAAATAATTGTACAAACGGTTCGAATTTTCAAGTAAAATTTCCATTCTGGATCGCTTACCAACATCGTTATTCCATTCAACACGTATTATAGCATCTTAAGAACCAAATTGATTCAATTTCAGGCTTTTACCACCGAGAAAAGGGTCCCACAAAGCCAAACCCGCAGAATTAGAGAAAATAGATGTAAACGTTGTACCGCAATTAAACGATACCGTTACCGGTGAATCCGAGCCCCTCTCGTGTCCCGTGTGCCTGGAGTTTTTGGGCTCGAAGCTCAAACCCACGTCAACGCGCTGCGGCCACATTTACTGCGCCGCGTGCATCGAAAAAACTCTGAACACATCGAAAAAATGTCCCAAATGCAACAGCAAAATAACCCAAAAATCTTGCATAAGACTTTATTTCTAACCATCGTCGTTAACTTATTATTTAATATTATAAACAATTTAACATCGTGATGTACAAATAAAATTACGATGAATTCTACGCAAGCGAATGAAGAATATTGACCTTCGATGCTCGGCGTATATTTTTGAGATCAAATCGCGGGACGAAATTTAAATACTCATTCGAATCGCGATTTTTTTATTTGTTTCGTAAAATTCATCGTAATTAAAATTCTTCGATTTAAATTATAACAGACTCGTCACGTCCTTCCATTGCGTAGCCTTGAAAAACTCATTTATTTATCATTCTGCGTATATACTTTTTGACATTTGTTGAGTGAAAGTGATTTACATGATGAATTTTCGAAAAAAAACTCAGACGTAATATTTTCATCAAAATTGTAAAAGTGTGCATGGAATATTTGTTGGAAAAAAAAGAAGGCACGTAATAATAATTCATAGTATTTTGTATTCGTAAAGTTAATAAAGAGTTATTTCCTTAAATCGTGTCTCAATCAACTGGTCAACACCCTACTAGTTACGTTTAGTCAAAACGTAGACGGTACGATAATATCCCCGAAAAAGTCCTAGTACGATAAAACCTTTTTTTCGTTACTTTTCGAGCGGTCGTAAAATAGTACATTATGACACTAGTACGAAATTTTTTTTTCTGACGATTGTGAGTTTGCAGAACGAGCCGGAAGCGAGTGTTGCAATCACACGAGTCCATAAAACGTTTTTCGTACGAATTTTTATGTCAAAAGGTGCGTAAACGCGAACGAAGTGAGCGTAAAACCGCACTTTTACGCCTAGCGTGTCATAAATCATATTTACCTACGGAATCAAATAATCACGCGCAAAAAAATCTCCAAGAAATAAAAATTCAAAAATTATCCAATTAAGAACCACTCTAAATTTTTGAACGACTCCACAAAGGTTCGAACTACACCGAACCGAATTTTTAACGCTTGAAAAAAGCCTCCCAATCTCTTCGTAAATCCTAATTCCGCTGATAATCGGCGTTGCCGGTGATCCATTCAAATCGCTTATTAAATTACAATGCAAATATTATATAAACAATAAATAATACAGAGAAATTTATTTGTGTCTTTCGTTACAAATTTTTATTACATCGGTAATAAATTCAAACTCCTTTGGCCGCCAATCTCTTGTCGCGTTCTTCCGCGATGGAAAGTTTGACACCTTTGCCACGTGGAAGGCTGACGTACGCCTTCGCGCCTTTGCCGATGATGAAGACGTTGTGCAACCTTGATTAGTAACGATGGAACAAAAAAAAACAAGGGAGAAATATCGTTAGACAATATTTTTGAAAATAATTTGTGTTTGTGAATTATCGATTGGTGTTTTTGTGCTCTCCCTGGGTAGTACGAAAAGACCACTTTTGAGGTCAATCAGTGACCTTTTGGCAGAGTTTTATTTGATCTTGGCTAAGTTTTGACAGCGTCACGAGAAAGATTCGACGACGCAGCTTCGACTCGCCGATTAATTATGAGGACTTTAAGTACGAAAATCTGCTGTCCCACATTTTTTTTCGTAATGCGTTTTGAAATGTTTCGAAATAATTCGGGTTTACGAGTATTTGATCGACGTATTTTGTATTTGATCGACGTATTTGTGCTCTCCCTGGGTAGTACGAAAGGACCTCTTTTCTGGTCGATCAGTGACCTTTGGGGAGAGTTTTGTTTGATCTTGGCTAAGTTTTGACAGCGTCACGGGAGAAACTCGACGACGCAGC
This sequence comes from Sussaba pulchella, assembly GCA_963971145.1. Taxonomy (NCBI): domain Eukaryota; kingdom Metazoa; phylum Arthropoda; class Insecta; order Hymenoptera; family Ichneumonidae; genus Sussaba; species Sussaba pulchella. The sequence continues at coordinate 4,843,933 of OZ020177.1, read as the reverse complement.
TTCGACTCGCCGATTAAATATGAGGGCTTTAGGCACGAAAAGATTCTATTTCACACTTTTTTTCGTAATTCATTTGCGAAATAATGAATAAATAAATATAAAATAGAATAATAGATTAATAAAATAATACTAAGTATACATATATATAAAAAATAAAAATATTAAATATAATATATTATATAATATTATATAATAATAATAATATTGTTTTATTATATATATTTTTATTTTATTATTAAATATTATATATATATTACTATATTATTTATTATTATTAGTTTTTAAATTTATCACTCTATTATAATGTATATATATATTTTTATATTAATAATATCAAATAAATATTTTGAAAAAAAATCGTGTTTATTAGAGTCGTCCTTATCTGGGACTTGGGAGTATTTTGACACCTTCTTTATTTAAAAAAACAAATAAATTGAGTCGGAATGACCTTTAGGGCGTTAAATATCAGTGATTAAAAATGTTAGGATTCACATTTCAAATCTAACAATTTTTCTTACAAAATAATACGGAAATAAGGGAAAAACGTGAAATATGTTTATATACCTAGGTAGAATGACCCCTTAATGATTTCAAAGTCAAGCCGAAATAATTTTTTTTTATCCGCAAAGCAACCGCGGGCATATTCAGATACTTCTCGTATTTTTAAGAAGATTTAAAGACACCGAATGAAGAAAATTACTGAAGAGTCGGAAAATTCCGTCTATTTCAAAGGGGCAAAATGAACCCCGCCTGGCAATGACTATTTTCAAAAAATTGTGGGCTGACAATTTAGGGAACTTCTTCAATTATTTAGAACCAATTTGGGGTGAAGGGAGGGCTGGTAAAAATTCCCCCGAGCGACATAAAAGGATAGCTCTGATGTTTATAAGTCATGGATCGAAATATTTGTTCCCTTCCTGGGTAGTACGAAAGGACCTCTTTTCTGGTCGATCAGTGACCTTTGGGAAGGGTTGTTTTGATCTTGGCCAAGTTTTGACAGCGTCACGAGAAATCCTCGACGACACAGCTTCGACTCGCCGATTAAATATGAGGGCTTTAAATACGAAACGTGCTATTTTACGTATAAAATATGAAAATATGAAAATATGAAAAATTACCTAGTCGCGAAGGTGTGTCCTTGGGAATCTTTGATATGGCAAATATCAAAAGATCCCGGATGACGCTCGCGAGTCACCACGGTTCCGACTCGACCCAAATTTCTTCCGCCGGTGATCATGCACAGGTTACCTAAGGACATAAAAATAAAAAAAATATTTTAGAATGACGTTTATTCGTTCAAAATTATTGAACCAAAATTTGTTGCAGAATTCTTTTTGTTATTGTAATAATAATAATAATAATAATAATAATAATAATAATAGTAATAATAATAATAATAACAATAATAATCTCGTTATTATTATGTTAACATTATATTATTATTAATATTATTAAATAATATAATAATAATAATATTTCGCGGAAATAACCTAAATAATAATAATAATAATATTTTACGGAAATAACCTAAATAATAATAATAATAATATTTTACGGAAATAAGCTAAATAATAATAATAATATTATTTTACGGAAATAACCTAAATAATAATAATAATATTATTTTACGGAAATAACCTAAATAATAATAATAATATTATTTTACGGAAATAACCTAAATAATAATAATAATAATCACAGTAATAATAATATTATTTCGCATTTCCATCAATGCAGCACAGACTTTCGCTACAACATTTACATTCTTACAAAGAAGTGAAAATTTGGCTTAATAAATGGTCCGCCTAAAAAAACAAGCAGTTCGTCTGGCGCGTAATCCATTCGTTGACAAAAAGATGGGAAAAAGTCATAGCTAATGATGGCCAATACTTTGATCATTGAAGCAATCTATTTTCTCCCACAAATAAATCCTCAAATTTTGCAAAAAAATCGATATCATTAACCGAAACACTTATTAGTGAATCATTAAGCTTGCAGCAATTGTCTCAAGTGTTCAATGTCACTTACCAGAGTCGAAGCGAATCGAATCAAGGATCTTGCCGGTGGCGATCTCCAGTTGGATCGTGTCGTTAACTTTGATCAAAGGATCTGGGTATCGTACGGTCCTACCGTCGTGCGTCACCAAAAAGGGAGTTCCTTTCGGTCCGGTTTGAACCCGTTTAACTTTGCAGAGTTTATACTGCGCAACGAAAAATTCACATAGTTCTTAATTAAAAATATTAAAAAAAAGAAACAAATTCTCTCGCTGCGATATTTCCAAAAAATTTGCTCACCTTTGCTTCCTCGGCGGAGATCCTGTGGATCGTAAAGCGACCCTTAACGTCATAGATGAGACGAAAGAATTCACCGGTCTTTTCGATTGTTATAACATCTGAAATTCAATTTTATAAATCACTCGTTAGGGAAGAAACTGAAGATAATGCATCGGCTTGCAACAGAAAGGCGTTTAGTCGTTAAGGGCTCACATTGCCCTGCGCGCATTGAAATCCGAGTGAATTTGAAAAAGGGATTCTTTGGTTGGACAATTTTTTATAAATTATTAAACATTTTTTTTATTAATTGCATACCAAAATTTTAATTACTGTTATTTCTTTATTTTCGAACCAAAATAATTCTTCGGCCAGCCAATAACTACTGCATTATTTCACTAGATTCTTATTTATTTTAGTAGATCGGATAAGTTTTGATGAAATTATGATGTCGGGCACAATTTTAATTAGCAATCCACAAAGAAACATTTATTTTCCGCCTAGAAAACAAATGTTGATATTTAAAAAAAAAAATAAAAATTTTATTTGTATTTCTGGAGCCCAAAAGTTAATAAAAAATACCAAATCGACTATTTATTTTTCCTTCCACCATCTAACCTCCGCAATAATTTTCCAAATCCACTCCGGTTTCAGCGCTCGCAGTAATACGCAAGCCTTTGAATAAATTCACGTGCGACGACGTCGCTAGGCGATAAGTAACTTCAAAACTCACCCATGAATCCAGCCGGGTAGTTCGGGTCCGTACGGACCTTGCCGTCGACCTTTATCAAGCGTTGCATGACAATTTTGGTTACCTCCGAATTGGTTAGCGCGTACTTCAATCGATTACGCAGGAAAATAACAAGAGGTAGAGACTCCCTCAGTTTGTGCGGGCCTGAAGACGGTCTGGGGGCGTAGACGCCTCCCAATTTGTCCAACATCCATGCCTTCGGGGCATTGAGACGCTTCAAATGCTTCTTCGGACCTCGAGCCTGAAAAACAATAAACAATAAATAAATAACAATAAATTCTTTGACAACCGCAGCTTCTCAAAACGTCAAGATCTGCCTCTAAAAATGGGTTATGTCAATCCCTACGAAAAAAAAAAACTGATCCTTTCAACCTCAATATCAAAATGAAAATAGGATTATTTTGATAATCGTACACCGATTTATAAAATCGGAGGGGGGGATAAAAGTTGAAAAGCAACGTGAGCGAAAAATACACCGTCGATATCACTTCGATTTCACGTAATTACAGATCGATTTGCACTAAATACACAGACTGGATAAAACTCCGATACATTCACTATAATTCCCACACGATAATCAATCTTCGAAACACTGCTTGGAAACGATGTTAACGGATTTCGCGGCGTTGAATTAAATCGAACTTACCATCTTGGAAACTCAGCAGGGAAAGAACGAGCGGGCGGAAATGGACGCAAATTCCAGCGTCCGATACAGGAGCGGTGATTGAGCGCCCTCGCGGCTGTGAAACTTGTTTGGAACTAAAATTCAATATGGCGGCGAATTCTATACTTTCTGGTCGAAAAGATTTGAAAAGTAAAATGAAAAATTTAAAAGTACGGATAAGCGTTGCGCATATTTTTGATTCGAAATATATATATAGATGTTTTTTGAATGATAACTCTTTGTTTTAAATATACAAATATTCTAGCTGATGATTGTTATGATCTCGCATTCGCACCGGATCCAGAGGGCGCGGCGGTCACCCGAAAAGCGCCGGATTTTAGTAGTAGGTTTTGATTGGTTCTGATTAGCGCTCTGCAGCGCCTTTGCCGTACGGCCATTGGCTGAAAAGCGGTTGATTTGGCGGGTTGAAATTTGAAATTAGGTAAAAAGCTTGGATGGAAGTTAGAAAGCGATGTAACAGTTTTTAAGATCTTATATACGCGATTTCGCCGATTTTTTAAGTTACCAATATTTTTTTTAAAAGATTATTTATGCACATGTAAGTATAAAAAATAATAATCAGGAATATTAAAAAATGTCGGAGATATTGCATAATAAAGCAATGCGATTTTTTATTTGCTACGTAGAATCCATCGTAATTTTAATTCTTCAACTTAAATTATAACAGACTTGTCACGTCCTTTATCCCGTAGCCTTAGAAACTTATGTAGTTATCATGTTGCATATACATATGCTCTTTGACATTCGTTGAGTGAAAGTGATTTACATAATGAATTTTTTTTAAACTCAGTCATATTTTTTAAAAAATGTGAAAAGTATGCTTGGAGTATTGTGAAAAAAACAAAAAAAAAAACAAGGCACATAAAAATAATTTGTAATATTTTTTATTCGAAAAGTTAATAAAGAGTTATTTTATTTAATCGAGCCTCAATCAACTGACGAACACCCTAGTCGCTGTTTTCATTGGAAAGGAACGAATCGTCCGACGGTTTGTGTTCATAATTATTTTCCAAAGGTGCTAATAACTTTGATGTCCGATGATTCGACGTTATTGTGACACCAGCTGCCGTGAGTTGAGCTTCGAATCAGGGGATTGCGTTGTTCTTTGATGACAACTTTGACAACAGGTCGAAAGATTTGAAGTTATGTTGAAAAATCGCGAATGCGTCGGCCATGTGGTCGGCAGCGCCGCAATCGGAGTAGCAGGTATAATTATAAAATAATAGATTAATAAATAAACTAAATGCAAATATATGAATACAAATAAATAAAGAAGAAATTCCAAGATATATATATAATAAATATAATCTTATATAATAAAGAAAAATACAATAATAATAATAATAATAATAATAATAATAATAATAATAATAATAATAATAATAATAATAATAATAATAATAATAATAATAATAATAATAATAATAATAATAATAATAATAATAATAATAATAATAATAATAATAATAATAATAATAATAATAATAATAATAATAATAATAATAATAAATTATTAATAACGATAATGAATAATAATGAAAAAATTTAACAATAATAATGATAATGATTACAAATGGATATATTTTATTGATTGTAGTTAAAAAAGAAAATATAAATAAATAAAAATAAAAAGTAAATTTGTGAAAAAACATATATGAATTGATAAATATTACAATTCGTAATTTAATTTACAATTTTACATTTTTTTATTACATCCGAAGTTGGCATGCTGGTTCACAAAATTCTGTCGCCGCGTTCTACCCAAAAATCAACTGCCAACGAAGGTTTGTACATCGTCCAAACAAAATATTTGAAGTCAACGCTATCGAATCGTTATTAACGAATTTTTTTATTGCTCCAAAGATTTAGCAAGTGCGATACGCTACGAATACACAAAGCCGTTAAATCCAACCTCGAACAATCTCCAGATTCCCACTCTCTGCTCCAATAATGAAAAGCATAGACATCATTGCCGTTCGAAAAGTGCATCGAGACTCAAAAATGAACGAAAAGAAAATAATTTTTCATCGTTTTCACCTCGTTTTCATAAAAAATCGAAGCCGAGCGTTTCCGAATCGGATCTGCGATCAAATTGGAAAACCCACGACGACGTTGCACATAGTCGCGCTTACGAAAAATTGGGATTCAGGAAGAATTTGATTAATTCGAACAGCGACAGCGACGATGAATCATCGAAAAACGATGAATTATTTTCAAACAGTTCGGCAAAATTTCGGTCTTTGAAACAATTGGATACGAAAGAGTCGAACTTTGCACGATTTGAGGATTATAGTTCGGATTTTCATGGCGAATCTTTCGCTAGCAAGTCCATGGAATGTTTATCCATTAATTCGGAAGATTTGGAAAGAGATTTTGAACAGGCGAATTTCGATCGGAAATTTATAAACGCGTCTACGGAATATTTGCAGACACGAGTGAAAAATAATTCAAAAATTTGTGAGCCAGTGTCGTTGTTAATTGATAAAAGCAACAAAAAAATTAGACTAAAAAATAATAATTCTACTGTCTCGAGAGATGATTACGCTGATAGTGAAATTTCGAACTGCAGCATCGTTGCTACGTGCGGAACGCTGGAAAGAAATTTCTGATGACGATTAATACCGCATAAAAAACGTAGAAGCCAAATAATTGTTATATCGAAAAGTTTATCAGATTTTTCATGCATATGCATAATATTATATTCCACAATTATATCCGCAACAGCGTAAATTAGCTTTGCAGCATAATTCAAGACACATGAATAATTATTGTACTTATTTTACCTTATAAATAATATGTAAAATCTATTTTGTATTTCGTAATAACATTTATACATTAATTTTATTATATTTTTTTAGATATTGGATTTTCTCTTTTATGACAATATTGCTAGATCGAATTTTTTCTTGCGTAAAATTCTATTTTTATTTTATAATAACGTTTATACATTTATTTTTCTATATTCATTAAGTTTGTTATTTTTTTTTAGATATTTTATTTTTTCTTTTATGATAATATTTATGTATCAATTTTTTTTCTTGTGTACAATTTGAAGAGACATCGAGGCTGGATCACGCTCAAGAATTTCGTTGTTTTGTTTTGATAATTCAAACTCGTCCGGTAACGAGGATGTAACGACCGTTTAAATTCTCCAGTCTTTCACGATCGATTGTTCGAGAAAGTCCTAATTTTACTCTTCCGTGCGTTCAAGACCGCGAAAAATTGTATCATTCACGTGTAAAACACTAATTAAATCATTTTTTAAAAATCATTATTGAATGTTTATTTTTTGATTGATTCAATTATTGTATTATATTATTTATTAAATTATTATTATTATCATTAGATTTAATTGATTGTATGTAAAAATTGTTTTTTTTTGGGCGAGAGCTATGCAGGCGGCTGCTTTTCTCGCTCCGATGATAGCTCCTTTGGCTAGTAAGTTAAAAACAATTGTCCTATGCACATAAAACAATCAAATCACCTCTCAATAACTCAATTGCGGTTACATCGTTCGTTCAAAATTTTTTATTCAAATGTTTTCAGTAAAACTCATCGATAAATATATTTTTGATGATCGCTCAAATCCGGTACCGCAAATTATTCAGATTCCAGCACCTTCGCAGTGTGTATGCTGTTGCGGACGACAATTAAGTATGTTTTTTTTTTTAATTAACAACGATTTGATTGAATTTTTAAATTAATTTAATGATAGAGAAATAATTTAAATATTATTTTCTTTTTGGTTCGTGAAAGTTTTTTTCATTTAATGATTTGATTTTGTTTAACAGCCGATGATTACGATATCACGAATGGCACGTGCAGCACATGTACATCGAAAAGTTCGTTTTATCGTGATGATCGACGATCGACGAATCGTCATCGGCTGTCCGCGGGATCGAGCGTTAGATCTTCATCGACCGGGGATTCTTATGGTAAACGAATTCAAGTGATTTCGCTGACGATGAAAGGTTGATGTTTTTTTTTTTCTACTTTATGGTGTTGTGTTTCGTTCGACAGAAAAGAAAAAATGTATAGAATCGTCGAGGGCTCACAGCGCGACGCGATTGACCAACAGAAACGCTGAGATGTCGGGAAAAAAATCGTACAAACACGACGACGATGATAATACTCTGGCAATACTTGCTGTTCGCTTGAAGAAAGAAATTTCAACTCATCAGAGTGAGTATTTTTCATTTCGTGAATAATATTTCGATCCAAATAATTCATTGCAATTATTTTACCTTATTATTTTCCGTGAATGCATTTTTTTCCTTTTCAAAAATTGTTCTCACGATTGAGAAGAATAAGTTAAATACATACAATAGTAAAAAAAAAGGTTTTTTTCAAATCGGTGATTAAATTAAATTCGAGAATTACATTTTGATAATTATAAAGAAATTATTAATGTTGTTAGCTCATAGAAAAAGCGGCTGTATGATGGTGAAAAAAAATATCTTGGCGATTTTAATGTCAATATGTTCAAAATTTGCCGAAAAACCTTCAGAAATTGCATTAGAACATTTTTTCTACAAGTATGCGTGTGTGTATTTATTTATGTGTTTGTGCTGAAAAATTCGAACGTCTACGACTCAAGAACGGTTCGAGCTACAACGTCCAACCTTTTCTCGAATGTGAAGCCCTATAATCTCTCTGTCATATGTAATTTCCACAATAATTGACTCTCCAATATTGTAGTTATTTCAAAATTATTCCAATAAATTGGACGATAATTGTCACAGGAACGATCTAAACGTGGCGCGAGATGACCCATATATGGATATTTTTTTCGTAAAAATAGGATTCATACCCGTTAATTTCATACATTATTGGATTTTTCTCAGAATATTTAATCACCCTGCCGATATAATTACCGAAAAATAAAAAAATTGCATATATTTTAAACGCAAAACTTCACCTCCAATCAACGCGTAAAAAAAATAGAGTAGAAAGATCAAATTAAGCTCAATATTTCTGTCGTTTTTATTTTGGAATCGATTGAGACCCCGGCGATATAAAAATTCGAAAATGACCCGAATAAGAACCACCCTTAAATATTTATAACTCCAGAAAGGTTCGAACTACAGCGTCAAAATTTTTCACAAATTAAAAAGCCTCATAATCTCTCCATCAACTGTTATTTTCGTAATAATCGGCGCATTCACTGATGATATAACTAAATATTATTGGTTCATTAATTAATTGTTCCATTAAGAAAAATTATTGATACGTTAATTATTTGATTATCGAATTTTAATGCGAATATACATGAATTCAGGCAAGATAAAAACGACATCGCGTTGCTCGGATTCACGTTCGCCCGACAGATCATCGTCATCGTTAAAATACAAATCGCAATTGAGCGCAGGAAAGTCTTCGGTACGAAGTGTCCAAGAGACAAAGTCATCGTCTCGAAAGTCCAACCGCGATTCGGGCTGTCCAAGAGTTTCAAAGTCTTGTTGCGGGTGTTGAATCGAAAATAACATTTTATCATCCGTCGAGTTTCGAGCTATTGAAATATATATTATCTACATCTATTTGTGACTCGACATTTTATATTTTTATTTTTATTTTAATCATTCAACTTTTTTAAAGATTCTTCTTTTTTTATCCGCGCTCGGAAATATAATTATTGGTTATTAACTTACGAAAGATAAAGAATTTTTGTTATTATTATTATTATTCTTATTATTATTATTATTTTTATTATTATTATTTTTATTATTATTATTATTATTATTATTATTATTATTATTATCACCTATTATTATTATTATTATTATTATTATTATTATTATTATTGTTTGCAATATTGAAAAAAAATTACTATCCGAGCTCAGAATTTAGAAGAAAATATTATGTTCGATTTTTTTTGAAAATTCACTACAAAAACGACTTTAACTGGATTAATTAATCAATATACATATACACGCATTGATAAATGAATAAAATTCTAATGCTATTAAAAGAGAGCTGGGAAAACTCCGTCATAAATTTTGATCAAGAATTAAAATTGCGATGAATTCTACGTGAGCGAATACAGAATCGTGTACTGCAATGGTCGGCATTTTTGTTTTTTTTAAAATGTCATCGCGGGATGCAAATGGAATTTGTACCGAACGATGTTAAGTTGTAAATAATATTTATAAATAAATTGGAGTTTCGAATCGAGGTTGCGGTGGGGTGTTGAATGAAGAATAACGTTTTATCGTTCGATGAGCTCTGGGCCATTTGAATGGATTATCTACATTCGATAAATCATTTTTATATCGAATTTCCGTATCGAATGTAGATAATATATTCGAATGGCCTCGAACTCGTTGAACGATAAAACATTATTCTTGTTTTCTGTATCTCGTTCTTGTATCATTTCCGCATCGAGATTTTGTGTTTCTGGGTATTGTATTTTTGTATTTTTATATTGAATTTTTCTATGTTTCTGTATCTTGCACTGCTATTTTTTTATATCGAATTTTTTTATATTTCTATGTATTGTATTTCCATATTTTTACATCAAATTTTTCTTTATTTCTATTTATCATATTTTTATATTTCTACATCGAATTTTTCTATGTTTCTATATTTTGATATATTATATATATTATATTTCTATACTTCCATATCGAATTCTTCTATATTTCTATCGAACCTTTCTATATTGCTATATATCGTATTTCTATATTCCTCCATCGAATTTTTCTATGATTCAATATATTGTATTCCTATATTGAATTTTTCTATGTTACCATTTATTGTATTTCTATATTTCTACATCGAAACTTTCTATATTTCTATCCAAATGCATTTTCATATCTCAATTCCTTCCGCATCCAACTTCAGCATATATCTCATTAGCTTCTATTTCAAAATTTATTTATCTCCCATTTCCATATCTTTAAACTCTAATCCCAATTTTCAAATCCCATAAAACCAAACAATTTCACCAATTCCCGACGCAACGCTCCATAAAATAAAAAATAAAAAACAATGTAACTCGCGCCCAACACGGACGAAAAAAAATTTCGCGTTACAATCAAATCGTTATCTCCACACACGAATAAATGAATTTTTAAAATAAACACCGAGTTATTGATTATTAAAGAACCCGTCTGGTTAAATGTTTCCCGCATGAACAGTCGTGCAAAATCACTTTTCGAAATACGTTTCTCCCATTGGCCCGTTCGTCCGCGACGTTGCCGCGTTCGCGTTCGCCGATTGGCTTCTCGGCCGTTCAAGCCACGCCCACGCGAACGGGTTGCGTCGCTGGGCCGACGGTGCTGCCACCCGTTGGCGGGAAAACTCACCAACCGAAGCAAATCCCAGAACGTTTATACGCGACGAAAATATTCCGCCGGGCGGATATATATAAAAAAAAAAAAAAAATTTTCTCGTTACAATCACGTTGTCACGATAATTGACGAAGTGCGAATTATTCCGCGCGACATTTGTGATTCGAAGGTGCGAACGTTCGACGGTTGAAGTTTTCGTGTGAATTCGCGCGATTGTTTCGTTCGATTTATTTGGTTTTTAATTACTTTTCAACGATCAAAGGTCCTTTTCGTCGTTGCGTATCGTTCGCGTAACACTCGACGAGCTGTGTGCGGAATATAGACACCGCGGCTGGCTGTGTCATTGACTCGGGGGGCAAGTGTCAAAAACGCAGCGGGTTCTCTCGCTTTTTTATTTCTTTTCTCGAGGTTTTCCTGTGAAATTAACGACTGTCAATCGATCAGTCAATCTGCTTCTGTCTCGGTCTTTGTTTTTCTCCATTTTACTGTCAGTTTTATTTCGTTCATTTGAATATAATTATTGTTTTTTTGTTTTTTTTTTAATATATCTTTGTTTATCTTTTGTGAAAAAAGTTTCCTTATTTGTGTAATTATTGTTTTTTTTATTATTTTGAAACTTTTATCGGCTTTTTTGATTGTTTATCTTGCAGAGGCTGGCTTTGTTTGTTGTTTTTGATGATTTTCTAATGGTTTTAGAGTTTTTTTGTCCGAATTCAGCTCGAGATTTTGTTTTTGAGTTGTCATTGTTTTTATAATTTTATTTTTTCAATGATTCTATGGTTTATCGTTTTTGTGCTTTATTTCTTTGTTGTTGTTCGTGCGCCGGAGGAACTTTCGTGGAACTTCTTTGTTTTTTTTTTTTCATTTATAAATTTATAATCATTACCTATTTTTTGAAATATTTTTTATTGTTTTGTTTGTTTTATAGTCTATATTCTTTTATTCGATTCATTTTATCGTAGCTCGCACGTCTTAGGACCTTTCTGGTCCCAGCCCTGTCGTACCGGTAAACGATCTCATTTAATCGCTCTCTACTGTACTCACAGTTTTATCTTATTTATATATTTGTGATAATTATTCCTTCTATTCACATATTTTTCTTTGTCCGGTCTACGTTTTCTATATTCTTTCCATTTTATTTATTTTTTTAGCGTAGCGCATATGACAGATATCCTCATGTACTGATATACAATCTCATCCGATCACTCTCTTTATTTAACTTTTACCTCATGTAGATATTTATAATAATTATTCTCCCTTCTATTCAAATATTTACCTTTATCGATTCTACGTCTTATCTTCTATATTCGTTTAATCTTATTCATCGTTTTTATCGTAGCTTGAGTCCCAAAGGTTCTACTTCAGCGATAAACAATCTCATCTAATCTTTCTCTCTAGTTTAATTTTCCTTTTATCTCATCTTTATATTTACAATAATTTTTACTCTTCTGATTCCAATATTTTTCTTTGTCTTTCATATCCTTTGCCTTCTATATTCCTTCAAATCATTTTTTTAAAATCGTATTTGCCGTACCAAAGTTTCCGTCGCACCAATAAACAATCTTATCTATATCCTCTCTCGATTTCAATGTTATTTTAATCTCATTCATATATTTACAATAAGTAATCCTCCTATTCAAGTATCCATCTCCGTCTATAATGTACTCCATCTCCTATATTTCTCCTATTCATTTTCCCTCCCCCCTCTCCTCTCTCCCTGTCAAAATCGGCTCATTGTCCTCTCGACTCTATTTCTACACGGAATTATTCTAAATTTTGATATATAATATTTCTATATTTCTATATTTCTATATTGAATTTTTCTATTCTACCATTTATTGTATTTCTATAATTCTATATCGAATCTTTCTATGTTCATACATATTTCATTTCTATATTTCTCCATCGAATTATTCTGAATTCTGATATGTAATATTTACATATTTCTATATCGAGTCTTACTATATTACTATATATTGTTTTTGTATATTTCTACATCGGATTATTCTAAATTTTGATTTATAATATTCGTATATTTTTATACCGAACGTTTCTATCTTACCAATCAATGTATTTCCCCATTTCTACAACAAATTTTTCTATATTTCTACGTCTCGATTCCTTCTGCATCGTATTTTTACATATATTCCTTCAGTTTCCATTTTTAAATATCTCCCTCTCCCATTTCTATATCTCCAAACTCCGATCCCAATTCTCCCATCCTCACGAAACGCACCAACAACAAATCTAATCTAACCCCCCTCTCCTCCCTCCTGTCAAAATCGGCTCATTGTCCTCTCGACTCGCCACATCCGTCCCAAACTTCCCCCCCCCCCTTTCCCGCAGCCAAAAAGACCCAAACAAAAAAGAAAACAAACCAAACCAAACAAAGGAAACGAAAACGTCACGTCGGAGAATGTTTACACACGCGTGTATACGCATCCCATGCGGATGGCGCGTCTCTCTCGACGCTGTCATGACAGTTCCAGTCCTTTCTCACCGTTTTAACCGGTGGCCCCCCCGCGTGTATACGCGTGTGTACCTCACGCGTCGCAACAGAACCCGAAACCATCTTTTCCAGCCGGTCTGTCTCCTTAATCCGTCCATTCGTCCCTCTCCGCCCCGTTGTCTGCCTCGCCACCACGCGGCGAATCGCCGAACCTCCCCCGCTGACAGCAGTCGACACGGATAATTCGTCAACCCTCGCCGAGTTCGCACCAAACCGTGTGTCAAATCATTCTCTCCCGGTTCATTGTCATTTAAAAACGTTATTTTCAATCATACGATTTTTTCTTTTCATCAATTATCGGTGCTGTTGTTATTATTGTGTTTGAGATTTTTTATTTATTTTTAACTCGTGTGTTTGAATCAACGCGACTTTGTGCGTAGTCGTGGGATCCGTATGTGCGCGAGGGAAAGCATTGGAGAAACGTTTTGGGACAAAGCAACCGGGAATTCTTTTGTTCGGTAAAAATTTGTCGTTGTTGAGGCGTGTTTGGGAATTTTGTGATTTGACAGGTGACGTCGGAGAGGGATAAAGTGAGGCGATAATGTTTGAGAGTTGTTGAGGAGGTTTGATGGGGGAGAATTGGGGGAAATTGATTGATTAAGGGGGATATGGGGAAGAGGAATTGCGTGGAGGGATTGTAAGGGTTGTGTTTTTGACGTTAATTATTTTTGTTGTTGTTTTGGTTTTGATTTATCGCAATCGGTTTTTCTTTGGGGGTGTTGGATATTTTTTGTTGTTTTTTTCGTTTGGGTTTTGTTGTTTTTTGTGAAGGTGGAGTAAAGGAAGAAGTGATTTGGTTTGTTTCGGTTTTTTTTTAAATTGTTTTAGTGGATTTGGTTTTTTTACGATAAGATTTTTTGTGGGGATTATTGATTTTTGTTGTTATTCGGAGGAGCGAAAGAGACGAAGAACGGAGCGAGTTACTTTGTTGAGTTTTCCTTTGTTCAATTTTTTGTGGTTTTGCGTTTTCGACGAGTTGTTTTTTTAAGGGGGATGATTGATATTTTTTATTATTCGTAGAAGCGGAGAAATGCAAAGAACGAAGCGAGTTAATTTCTTTTGTTTTTCTTTGTTCAATGTTTTAATTCTTTAGCAGCTTTGGTTTCTTGACGAGTTGGTTTTTGGCGGGGAATTGTTGATTTTTATTATTATTCAAAGTCATTGGCGAATGCGAAGAACGGAGCAAGTTACTTTGTAATTCTATTTTTCTTTGTTCAATTTTTCAATCGTTTGGCGACTTTAGTTTTTCGACGAGTTACACTTGAGCACTCCCCTAAGAATTAAAAATATTGCGTATTTATAATTGTTCATTGTTTCATTGGCCTTCCAATCATATAAATTATTTGTTTATTATTATTATCATTATTTTTTTTTCGTTAATACAAATAATAATGATAATTTATTCTATTTCAATTGCAGGAAATCCAGTTGTTGGGCTTTGAGATTTCGTTCCTCGAACGGAGACGTCGATTTGCAAAGTTCGTCGAATTATTCAAAAATAATTGATGAGTTTTATCAAATATGACCGGACGAGGGAAAAGTGAAAAGACTTTGGCGATAAACGCGAGTTCGAATAACATTTTGTAACGAAACGTGGGGGATCGGATGTTTGGGTGCGATTCGAAAGTAATGCCGGTGCATCAGATAAATGTTAATCCGCCTGATTGGCAACCGCCTCAGTCTCTGGGCCCTTCCAACAACACAAGCCCAGCCGGAGGCGAAACTCTGCCGGAATGGTCGCCGAGGGTAAGATTTTTATGTTTCTTTCTCGTCCAATATTATTTCAATTTCAATTGATTTATCCGTCAAAATGAATTTTTACCAGTAATATTGATTCTTTCAAAAAGATTTTTGTGTTGACATCCTTAAAATTATGCAAAAACTTTGTTAAGATTAATTAGAAATTTAGAATTATAAGGTTGAGAAGGAATTGGAAATGTATTATATTTTTGATGTTGTGATTGATAATTCCTTATCAGAATTCTTTTTAGAATTGTAATTTATATAAATTTATCAAATTGTTATTTATTATTTTTTATGATGGTTATATTATAAAAATGAATATCAACATAATCAGATTAACAGATCTTGATAATATGATAGAATTAGAAATCTACTACATTTTTTATGTCGTGATTAATAATTCTTCAAAATATCAGAATTTTTTGCGTTATTTATATCAATTTATCAAATTATTATTTTCTTTCTTCAACGACGAAATTATTTATTATCATTTATTATTATTATTATTATTATTATTATTATTATTTATTATTATTATTATTATTATTATTATTATTATTATTATTATTATTATTTATTATTATTATTATTATTATTATTATTATTATTTTATTTATTATTTATTTATTTTATTTTTTTTCATTCTACGACGATCATATTATAGAAATCAATATTATGATAATAAAATTCACAGATCTCAACTTAGTTGTCCAGAATTTAATAAAGATCGATAAAACCCCTAGAATTTTATACAAATTTCAATTCCATAAGTTCTTTCTTCTCCAATTTTTTCAATTCATCATCCACCAAAAATTCAATTCAATTTTCATCTCGCGACAAATCCAAAACCCATCGTCGTAATTTTCGATACAAATTTTACAGCCGACGAAGCATCAAATAAAAACCCACGACTCCATAATTTTCTCTTCTCTCAAAGATTTAAAAATAAAAATGAAAAACTGCCTAAACATTTCTCGATTATTTCTTCTTCCCCTCGCGAAATACGCATTCTGCGATGAATCATAGAAACGCACTCCGCGATCTTAAAATAAAACCGAAGAAGCGATTCGCATCGGACCTAGCCAACGTGCAACCAGAATAACTCCACGTGGATAATTCTCCAACCGTTGCAATTCGATCAGCCTCGAGATAAAAAAAAAAAAAAAAAAAACAATTAAACAAAAAATTCATTCATCAACGTTGAACATTCGAGAAAAAAAAGAAAGAAAATTACAACGAAAGAAAGGGTTGAAAAGTCGAAGCTTGTACATTGCTTTCTCATAATTTTACACATTTTCCAGAGCTTCCTCTATGGGGAATTATGTGTCGATTAATTTTGGCTTCGTCATGGGGAAACTTTCGGAACATTCTTAACACGTCTGCATGAAAATCTGGAAGAAAACATTTTTTTACGGAAACAAAGATTTCTCTATGAGGAAGCAAAACATTTCTTTGCAGACGGAATTTTGATTGACGAACGTGTGAGAGACGTGGGAGCGAAAGTTGTGTTGAAAAAGTCGTTTGACGCTCGGTGCGGATGTATAAAGGTCAATTGATAAGTCATTATTAATAAAGATTACTCACGAGTTTCGTCTTCCATCGCATCGCGAATACGAGTGAGAAACAAAATGCTTCGTTAATTTTGTTTATTTTATTCTTTTCTGATTTTTTTTTTTTTTTTAAATATCTTCGTATCGTCGTTTTACGATTAAATTGTTCGTGTAGGCGATTAATAATTATTCTCTTGACGTATGAAAAAAAAGAAATTAGAAAAAAATAAAATAAACAAAATGCTTCGTAAATCTTGTTTATTTTATTTTCTTTTGATATTTTTTTTCATATCTTCGGATGTTCGTTTTCCGATTAAATTGTTCCTGTAGGCAATTAATAATTATTCTCTTAATATGTGAAAAAAAAAGAAATTAGAAAAAAATAAACAAAATGCTTCGTAAATTTTGTTTATTTTATTTTCTTTTAATTTTTTTTTCGTATTTTCGTATCATCGTTTTACGATTAAATTGTTCCTGTAGGCGATTAATAATTATTCTCTTAATATATAAAAAAAAAAATTAGAAAAAAATAAAATAAACAAAATAATTCGTAATTTTTGTTTATTTTATTTTCTTTTAATTTTTTTCGTATTTTCGTCTCATCGTTTTACGATTAAATTGTTCCTGTAGGCGATTAATAATTATTCTCTTAATATATAGAAAAAATAAATTAGAAAAAAAATAAAATAAACAAAATGCTTCGTAAATTTTGTTTATTTTATTTTCTTTTAATTTTTTTTTTGTATCTTCGTATCTTCGTTTTACGATTAAATTGTTCCTGTAGACGATTAATAATTATCCTCGTGAATAATGAGTGAAAATTAACGAATCTTTATTTTGGGTTACTGAATATCCAAATCTTTGAACTCTTTGTCTGCAAAAAAAAGAAAAAAATGAAAAAAAAATGCAGAATTAACGAAAACATGTGTACGAAAAAATGTCATAATCTTTCTTTCGGACGTTTTCGTATCTTCTTGTTGTTAACGAGAAACAGGATATTTGTACGTAATTCGAACAACGACGAAAACTAATTATTCGAGAAATAAAAACAATGTTTAAATGTCGCGTGATTGATCGCAGTTTCACCGAAGTACGAGGAAAAGTTTATTATTATTTTTATTTCTTTATCAATTACGATTCGATACAAAAAAAACGACTCGAGTTTATCGAAAGTATTTTATAAGTCAACAACGAGCAAATAACGTCTGCGGGCATGACGAAGTTACGAATGTTCTATTAATTTATTGTTGAATTTACGGTCTTAAAGGGTGGATATTAAAAAATGGCGAAAATTCTTGAAAATTTGACGAATGATAGTTTTTGATGGAATAATAATACATTGATTATTTTAGAATTTTTCACTGCGTAATTTAGTGGTTATAAATTCATGAATTAAGGGGATCGCTTTAATTTTTAAACCTAATAAAATTAAAAAAAAAAAAAAAATTGAAAAGGAAAGATTTTCTATTCTACTACTATTACATATTTAAAAAGTGATTGAACAAGTCAATTCCTATGTGAGGCAGTGGAATTTCTGCAAAATCGACCACAGAAAATGACTAACCTACAGGAAAGAAACATATTCAAATTCTATTAATACTAATCGACAAATAATCGAATTCCATCTCCATCCGCTACTTTCATTCACTCGGTTTTGCCCGAAGCATATTCTTGCATACTTCGCACGAACGTATAATCCCATCACGTGCTGGGAAACAATTTAAACCACATTTTTTTAAATGGTAAAAATTCAAACAAATAATTTTTTCGCAAAGAAAAAACAATAATTTTAAAAACTGACGCCTTAATCTTGCTAAATGACGAAACTGAATGTGAATGCCCTCAAAAGCAAGTGAAAGATTTAGTTAATTTGCAGAAAATCAAGATATATCAAGCTTTCATCTTCGTTGGTTTAATTCATTATTTTTTCTCTTTTATTTGTTTATTTTTTTTCTTCAATTTCTATCTTTTGTTTTTTATTTTTTATTTTTATTAATGCAGAAAAAAAATTTACTCAGCGTCTTAACGCCTTAATTATGCCGTACTTTGTTCTACAAAAGTCTCCAATATCCCCAGACCATGAATTCGAATTATTATTACACTTTCGTAAATCTTCGTACGTTCAAAATTCGCGCCAACAATTTTTTTTTTTTATATAAAAATCAATTATTCACTTATTTACTCGAATAAAAAAAAATATTCGGTCCATTACCACACATCGGAAACCTTTTACGGATTCTATTCGAAGCGAAAAAAAATTCTCTCGTGTCAATCTGTCGACAAAACGTGCGTTAATTAACCGAATAGCATTCGTATTTCAAAGACAATTAATGAATTCGCTTTTTCCTTTCAGGAAGCCGCATACGCAACTGTCGTTACAGTGATACCAAACCACTGTCATTCCTCTGTCAGTACCCTGTCATCCAGCAACCATGATATTTGCCGGTGAGTTTGCGTTTTAAATGTCCCCGAGCGCGATATAATCAAATTCTCATCGTTTTGGAGCAAAGCCAAAATTCGTATTGCGACCCGAATTTATGCAATTTTCATTTCTCGTTTCGTTCTATCGGATTGTGTAATAAATTCCCACGGTTGTATTTTACATTTTTCCCGCAGTTTTGTGAATCGTTGGTTAAAGTATATACATTAGGGTGGCTGGAGAAAAAAAAAATGTCCGATTTGAAACGGTAAGCATGCAACTTTTTGTTTTTTCGTAAAGAATTATCGACGTAAGTTGCGATCGGATTTCAAAGGTCCGCATGTCATTTTAACCGGTTTTTAAAGAGCTTTCAAATGAAACTTACGGGATCGACGTAGCTATAAAATTCGCGGAGTTATGATTTTTTTAAATGGCAACTTCATGTTCTTCCAATGTTAATCAAATGGGAAAACTTAAAAAATCGTGGGTGACCCCTTAAAATGGTCCGATCGGGTTCATCTTTGGGCACAATTCTACGGATGCAAGATACTTTGCAGTGAATGCTTAACATTTGAAATTGCAATTTTTTTCTTCGAGCCACCCTAATATATATACTTTACCCAACGAGTCACAAAATTGTGGGAAAAAAATGAAATACAAAGATTGTGGGAATTTATTACACAATCTATAGAACGTGAAATAATCTTTAGTGTATTAAATATGTGATGATACATATTTTTTCTTTGTTTTCTGATTTTTTTCGTGTTTTTTTCACAAGGATATGCCACTGCGAGGGCGACATTGGAGCACCCTTGCTCGCCCCGTGCTACTGCAGCGGCAGTTTGCGTTACGTGCATCAAGCGTGTCTGCAACAGTGGATCAAGGCGTCCGACACACGTGCATGTGAATTGTGCAAATTTACATTCATCATGCACGCAAAGACAAAACCATTTTCCGAGGCGGGTTTGATTTTATAACCTTTTTTTTTCTTTATTCTCAATTTTATAATGGGAATTGTTGAATTAAGGTTTCGTAGGTTCATTTTTCAATGATGAATGGATGGTTGTTATTATATGTAATAAGTTAAATACTAGATATTAATATTATTATTTATTATTATTATTATTTAGTTGATTTTTACAACCTTTTTTCTTTTTATTCTCAATTTTATAATAGAAATTCTTAAATTAAGGTTTCGTAGGTTCATTTTTCAATGATAAATGGATGGTTATTATTATATATAATAACTTTAAGATTAGATATTATTATTATTATTATTATTTAGTTGATTTTTACAACCTTTTTTTTGTTTTTATTCACAATTTTATAATAAAAATTCTTGAATTTGTTTCGTAGGTTTATTTTTCAATAATAAATAAATGGGTGTTATTATATATAATAACGTAAATATTAGATATTAATATTATTATTTATTATTATTATTATTAAGTTGATTTTTACGACTGTTTTTTTGTTTTTATTCTCAATTTTATAATAAGAATTCTTGAATTTACGTTTCGTAGGTTTATTTTTCAATGATAAATGGATGGTTGTTATTATATACAATAACGTAAATATTAGATTTTAATATTATTATTTATTGTTATTATTATTTATTCAATTTTGTGATATTAAGTGATAAATAATATACATGACATATATTAGCGTCCCCCTTAATGCAGTCACTTTGTAATTTAAAAACTCCCGTACTCCAGTAGATTCAAGGTATATAAACCAAAATTCTGAGTAAAATTGAAGCCCCTCACGACACCTTTAAGGGGTGCCTCTGAGCGATCGAAATTTTCTATTTGAATAATCTCACACTTTTCGATTATTTCGATAAAATTTCTACACCACACCTCACACTACATGTGGTTATCGCATGTGGAGAAGTGATGAAGATAGAGGTCTTAAATTAAGGGGCCTTACCACCGAGACCGTTCGAAAAATAGGCTTATTTCTAAAAAAATCTGTAAACTCGACAATATGAGATCGAATTGATTAGTTTTTAGACACACAGTAGTTCATGGTTTTACAAACGTCTCGTATAAATTTCAACTCAAATTCTCATAAAATGGCGGCGCTTCGATTGTTGACAGTGGAGGTCCTCCACCTTATTTTATTATTTAGATACTTAGAGTTTCAGTGGTGCAGAAACTAAAAAAAAATGTCTGTGTATGATTTCAAAATTTTATAATATTGAACTCGTTATTATATATATATTTATATATAATTATCTACGATATTTATTTAATATAAAGAGATATAATTCTTATATTTAATAATAATTGATGCAGAAAAATATAATAACTGGGAGAATATTGAATAAAAAATTAACTTCCTGGATTTATTTAATAATTATCGTTTATTATATCCACATAATAATAAAATATTGATCAAATTATTCGATAAATACAAGATTATTGAGGTAAATTTGATACAAAAACGTAAGCTAGTAATCGTAGGTTTATCTTTAATTCAGACGAATTTCTGGGTATTTTATTGAAATTCATTGATAATTTTATTTTTTACAGTGGGAAAAATTGGAAATGTCCTCACCGGAAGTACGTAAATTGTGGTGCGCGGTTGCTTTTCACGCTGTCGCAGCTTTGTGCGTAGCGTGGTCGTTGTACGTTCTCGTCGAGCGTTCGGTCGAGGAGGCGCGTAAAGGTTTCGTCGATTGGCCGTTTTGGACGAAATTGATCGTCGTCGTGATCGGTTCGACCGGTGGCCTCGTATTCATGTACATCCAGTGCAAAGCTTATATCGAACTTTGCAAGAGATGGCGAGCATTCAACAGGTAATTGTTCAATAACTTATTCATACGATTTTCACTTCAAGCCCAATGTGATTATTTTTTTGAATAAAAATTGACATTCAAATATTTCTTTCGAGATTCGTTTTTATTAATTTATTATTATTATTATCATTATTATCATTGTTATTATTATTATCGTTATTATTGTGACAATTATTATTATTGTTATTATTATTACAAATATTATCGTAACTGTTATTTATTTTTTTGGTTCGTTTTTAAGGTTGAAATATAATTTTGAAAATAAAATTTCACATAAAATTAGACAATTATATGTAATAAAAAATAGGATTTAAATCTTTCTTCGAAGTTTCTTTCTACTAGTTTATTGTATTATTGTTATGAGTATTATTTAGGTTATTTAGGTTATTATCATTATTATTATTGATTTTTTATTTTATTTATGCAAAACAGAATATCGAAAATGGAAATTAGAAAAATATGTCTTTTTTTTAAATAAATTGATTCAAGTTGAGAATTAATTTATCCAACTCCGAATTTCATTGTGGAACAAATTAAAATTGACATTTCAATCTTTATTTCGAGAGAAATAACCTAATTAATCATATTATTATCAGTTTTTCATTTAATTCATACAAATAAAATAGAAATTCGATAATAAAATTACAGAGAAATTTAAAAAAAATTATGTCTTATCAAAAATAAGTTGATTCAAGTTAAGAATTGATTCATCCAACTCCCAATTCGATTTTCAAAATATCAATAATAACAAAAATAATAATAATAAAATTACACAATAAAAAAACCTACAAAAAAAATCAGAATATAAAATGTCTCATATGAATTTCTTTTTCCCACTGAGCTCAGACAAGTTGAATAACCCAAACCGAGTAACCCAACATCGGCACAATAAAGTTATAATAACAAATTAATCCAATAACGTTATAATAACAAATTAATCCAATAATAAATTGTTTATTCGATCAAATTTCAGAGTGATATTCATTCAAAATGCTCCCGAAAAAGTGGTGCTTCCACCGTCTCCGACGGATTCGTTTCGCGACGTAACATTACCGTTCAAAGATCCGACGGCATCGATGCCGGAACTCAATCGTACTTTATTGCCACGCACGTTGGATCCATCGTGCGCCTCCGACACAGCCAAACCGGATTCAGCTACGCCACCACAGAGACACGACGCTCAGCTCAAACTTTACGTGTTCGACAAGCTCTCGTCGTCCGAGGATAATCTGTAATAAAAAAATTCGAACGACAAACGAAACGAAAATGAGAAGAAAAAAAAAAGAAAACGAAAGAAAACGAGAAAAGAAAAAAATCAAGTAACGATAAAAATCCACGAAACGAAATCGTTTTTTTTTTTTTTTTTCGTTTGCAGCGATTCCGCGACGAGAGTCGGCGAGTTTTTGTCCGAGCGAAAGTCGTGTCTGAATTACGAATGACCGGAATATATTGAGAAATCGTAGAACTCCGCGGCTGTCGAGCTGCGGTGGATTTTTTTTATTTTTTCTTTGAACGTAGACGTGAAAACGTTTGCGATCGAACGAAGCTGAGAGTTCGTCGATTGTTGAGATTCGCTGATCCATTTTTTTTTTCAACGGTGCTAACAGACACGGGCGAGATAATCGATTGAAATGTATTTAAAGTACTTTTTTTTTTTTTTCGAGGAAATGAAGATTTTTTTTTTATTATCGTAGAGCGATTAATAAAAATTTGGTTGTGAAGAATAATTTCAGGCTTTTATGCAAATTTGAGGAGCGATTAGTGGAAAATAATTTCAGGAATTTTTGCGATGATTGTGAATAATTTAGAATAATTATTGATTTATGAGGGGTTATAATATTATATTATAATATTTGATAATATTACATAATTGTTTTTTGCAATGATAATATTAAAAAAAAAATTCTATGTAACTATGATATAAATATAGGAATATGGAATATAATATTTTTATTTATTATAATATTTAATGAGATTATATGATTATGGAATATAATTATAGAATTTTATTGAGTATTATTATGAATAATAATATAAATATAAAATAACACTAATAATAATAATATATATTATATATTAATATTACATGTAATGAATAATAATATTATATTATTATATATTCCTATATCTATATCATAGTTATATATTATATTATATAATTATATAATATTATAATATTATATTATATTTATTTTTATAATATTATAATATTATATTATATTTATTTTTATAATATTATTATTGCAAAAAAAATTAATTTTTAAATTAAAGAAATAATTTTAAACGAATTATTGTTTCACGAAGAATTATAATAATTCAATAGGAATAATTATTCAACAATAATTCGATAATGAAAGTATTTTAAATACATTTTTAATGATTTAATTCTCACTTCTTGGTGCCAATGACGGCATAAATTGACTACGATCGTGAAGTTCCGTCGTAAAATGATTATTCCGCAGCTGGCTAACGGTCGAACTCTGAATAATCACGTCGATCAAATTCGTAGTCACTTGCAGCCACAAAAAAAAAAAATAAAAAAATAAAAAATGAAGGAAAAAAAACGTTTCTCGTTTACGTCGAAGGAAAAAAAAGAAAAATTCCTCGATTTGCTTCCAAAGCAGGAACTGAAGTTTCGCGTCTAGCATCCTCCCTCCACGGAGCATCTTTACTTGATACTCGGTACTTCGGTGCTTGGATTGTTCAGTGGGGCAAAGGATTTGAGCGACTGCGAGAAAAAAGAAGAAATTTTCTCGTTCTTTTTTTTTTTTTTTTTAAATACGGCGTTATAACGATTCCCGGCCTTCTCCTCCCCCCGCCCCCCACCCGGACAATTATGTACATAATTATTGTATCTGTGATGTTATCAAATAAACTTTACCATATTTAAACGATCCCTCGCGTTGAATAATTGACGTACGGCCGGCGAATCTCGGCGGGGAATATTCGAGTTGACAATGGAAAGAATAGACGAGTTTTAGGAATTATTATCGGAAAAACTATTCGTTCGATTTTATCCAGGTTTGTTTTATTCGAAAGTATACATGTTGAGGGATGCTGAGAAATTTTTTTATGAATATTTATCGACTGGGAGCGCTGCTGTCATGGCCGGCGCAAAAAAATGTCCCTCGCTCGCACGGTCCGCGGTCCCCCGAGATTACACGCAGTCGGTTCGTCCGAAAAAAAAATTTCTGAAAGATTGTCAAAATGTAATGTACGATGACCTTCGCAACGTAGGATTTTTTGAAAAAAAAATTTTTTTCACGAAACGGCGGCCGATTGAACTTTACATTAATTTTTCAACCTTAATTTCCGACCTTTCTGGCTTGATAAAAAAAATAATTGAGTGGAAAAAAAAATCCTACGTTGCGAAGGGCATCGTGGGATTACATTTTGAGAATCTTTTTGAAATTTTTGTTTCGGATTAACCGACTGCGTGTAATCTTGGGGGACTGCGGAACGTGCGAGCGAGGGACATTTTTTACGCCGGCCGTGACAGCAGCGCTTCCGGTCGATATATATTTATAAAAAAATTTCTCAGCATCCCTCAACATGTATACTTTCAAATAAAACAAACCTGGACAAAATCGGCCGAATAGTTTTCGAGATATTAATCTCCAAACCTCACCTATTTTTTCTGCCGTCTACTCAGATGTTCCCCCTTAAAACAAAAAAAAAGGACGAAACCACTGAACCCTGTACGATCCGTACTTACACAAGTTGCTGTTCGAAAGCCACGAGGACGATGGATAAACACCACTTTTTGTAATAACACATAAATCCCTCAATTATTAAAAAAAAAAAAAAAAACAAAGAAAAAAAAATAATGATTAATCACCCAGAAAAATTAAATCACCGATTAATCGACTTTATTTCCAACCGCGTTTAATTTTTTCAACATCCTTTATGTAACGTCACGCACATTCGTACATCCTTGAGAAAAGATTATACATCGTCGCGTACATCGCTGTCGGTCGCGTATTTCTCTGCGTTTACGTTGTATTTCGTACGTATGTAATTAATTCTCCCCCTCTCTCTCTCTCTCCGCCGGCAACGTAAATAATTGACCCCGGTGGAACTCACGGCAACGCAATCAGCGTTCGTTCAAAGCATTTCCCGTCAACATTGTCGCTAATTACAACAATTCTCGTGAATGATTTTTCACTCAATCAAAACCAAAAAAAAAAAATGAAAAAAAGGAGATTTTGAAGAACGAATTATCGTCAATCTAATTATGATTATTTCGTCTTTTTGTCTCGTTGCTTTGTGGATTTTGCAGCGGCGCGGGAGGATAATATCCGAGCGTTCGTAACGATCTTGGACTCAATTGGCTCAATAAGAACGACGGCATCCGGAATGGTCATCCTCATTGAATGGAAATGAATTTGAATTACTTCGTTTGAAACAAAAAATTATGATGAATTATTCATGAAATGATGACCAACGTTTTGCACATTTCTTCGATAATTATGAATATTTTAAACTAATTATTGTCTTGCAATGGATTATAATATTCAATGATATTTATTATTGTGGTGTCATAATAATAATGATTATAATATTAATAATAATAACAATAATGATAATATATAATAAAGATTATATAATTATAATATTTAATTGAATAATATTTATTATATAATTTATCGCTAATAATTAATGATTTAGAATTTGTGATCCATAATAATTCAGTAATGAAAGTATTTTGAATACATTTTCGAGTAATTGAAAATACTTTATTGAAAAACAGATAACTAAGATTAATTCTCATGGAACAATAACCCAAGTTTTACATGTTTCTGCGATAATAATGAATAATTTCAATGTATTGTGATAATGCAATCGATAATGATATTAATCATATTTCATAAATAATATAACGGGTGATACTATATAATAAAATCATATTAATAAATACTGTTAATGATATAATTTGATTATTCAAAGTCTATAATTCATGATAATTTATGAATGAAAATGTACACAAAGTACTTTTATTCAAACAAATGACTATGGCTAATAATCATGGTACAATACATTTTCTTGCACTTATCTCAAAAAATTATAAACAATTCAAATAAATTATTGTTTTGCAATGGAATATTAAACGACATTCTTTAAGCAGTATAATAATAATAATAACAACAACAACAACATCGACAATAATAATAATAAGGATAATAGTAATGATAATAATAATAATATCAGTAATAATAATGATAATAATAATAACATGAACAACAACAACAATAATACAATAAATATTTTATAATTAATATACTTATTATACAATTTATCAACAATATTAATTCAAAAACTATAATCTACGATAAATCCATTATCGTAGCCAATTCATATAAATTCCAATGGACCGAATGCCCATCCCCGTTCGTTCCACGATCATTTGGCTCGATAATCCCGCCAAACCGCAACTAGATAAAATTCTCATCAATCGACACTCGTCCCCAACTCGGCGCTCGTAAATCCTCCGTCGCCCCTCGCGCGCGCGCGTATTGTATCAATTTTTTCTTTCTTCCTTTTACGTTTCGCGTATGATTAATTACGATCGATTTTTCAATGGGCTTCCCCACTCCGAGCGCCGCGAAACCTCGCCGAATGCGTCCGGAAGCGTCCGAAAGCCGCCGAAAGCCGTTAAAATCCGCCGAACGTTGCCGCGCGTTGCCGAACACGGCCGAAACGAGACGCCGAAAGTTGCCGAACGCGTCCGTAAGCGGCCGAAACGAGCCGCCGCGCGGCGCGCGCGCCGCCAACGCAGTTCTGCGCTAACCCTCGGAGTCGGACGTGCGCGATCTCAATCATCGACAATATCTGTCTATCACGTCCGCCCCAAAAACGTTTCCACGTTTTTTTAAAATTATTTAAACATGTAAATAAACGATTGACAAGTACGATTCGGTGAACTTCGGTGCTTTATCCCGTCTGGAATATTTAAGTTCGTTCGAAACAATCCGAAACGTCACGAGAGGAAAAAAAAAACAAATCTTGAAAAAAAAAAAATTATTTCGAAAGGAGGGTGGGAAATTTTTTTGGATAAATAAGGTTTTGTTGAGGAATCTGTGGTTTGACAACCACAACTTTGTTGAGTTGACAATGTCCGAAGTTCGTCAGAGAATTGTCGGCGACTCGACAGCAGCGCCGGGAGATGTCAATGAAGATCAGGTGAGATTAATCAATGTTTGTTTATTTTATTTTTGTATGTTTTTTACAATATTTTTTTGGAATGTTGTTTGTTTGTGTTTGATTTTGAGATTTAGGGTGAATTATTGCGCTTTTTTATGAGCTTGGGTGGATTTTTTTGCTTGCTTTTTTGTTGGTTTTGACAGTTTTGGGTGATTTTTTTGGCCTGTGGGTTTGCGGGTTTGCGATTGAAGCTGGGATTTGATTCGGAGAGAAGGGTTTGTTGTTTTTTAGGTTTGTTGGTTTAGTTGGGGCGAGAATGTGGATTTTTGGAAGGGAAAATATTTGTTTGGGTGAAATTTGTTGGACGGTTTCGACCTATTTTGGAGTTTGGTGGGAGAAAGAATTTGCGATCCGTGGCAGAGGCTCAATTGTACTCGGGTTCGGTCGGACGGTTGTTAGAAGTCGTTGGTCGAGATAGTCGGCAGATAGGGTAATTGGTTTGCGTAGAATGTCGGCGTATCGCCGGTCGTTGCGGATATTTGTTCCTCAGACTGCTGACTTTGGAGTCTGATGCGGTTCAATCTAGAATTTCGATTAAGAAAAATTGAATTTTCGATGTCTGCGATGGGAGCGTGGCTGGACGCCTTGCGACAGGGAAATATTGTTGAAGAAAACTTGTTCTAAGACGACTCCTGTCAAACTAAATTTTGTTTATCTTTGATCTGTGATAAAACGAATTCTGCAAAAGAGAATCTTTAAGTTTAGGTCCGGATTAAGGTTCCGGTTTAGGATCTTTATATTTTTTGGGTTTAATGATGTTTTATAGTTGAGGTTCTTTAAGATTGTTGTGAATTAGGATTTTTGCTTTTGCATGACGTAATTAAATTTTGTTTGAACGTGCTTAAGGTTTTACTGGATGGATCGTCGGGGAAAAAATTAGTCCAAAATGGGTGAATCCCAGATTTACAAGTCTAGATCATGTCGTACATGTTTGGCCTTACGAATAGCTAAACTTATAATGAATTAATACTTAAAAATGGTAATTGACCGCTTTTAATAATAATTCAAGTCGAATTCGACGATATTGGCGTGTGGTTGACTGACGTTTCGTCAGCAACCGTACAACCGTTTTAACTGTTTCAGTCGATACTCCTCGTTACTTTAATTAATTTCTCGACAATTATTCAGCCGATTAATTTCAAACTAAGCATAATCAATCTGTCGATCCTAAATCTTGATGATATAATTTTTTCAGAATTTACGGCGATTCAGTTCCATTCGTTTTGCAACCATTAACGTCTGCAGAAGCTGTTTTGCCATAAGCAACCTCTTAAATTCATGAATTTGTAACCACTAAATTACGCAGAGAAAAATTCTGCAATAATTTATGTATTATTATTCTATCAAGAATTATCATCCCTCAAAGTATCAATAATTTTGCCAATTTCTTAATATTCATCCCGTAAAACCTTAAATGCATCTCCGTCGCTCTCCTCAAAACTCTCACTTTAAGATCATTAGCATTGTTGTCGACAACTTGTTTAAGAATTAAATCATTAGGCATTAAAAATATTTTTGTCGGAGGTTTTGCAATCAATCTTCTTTTTCGTCGCGGTTGTTCTGACGTCTCTTTGCCGCAGTACTTTTTGCAGGAGTTTTTAAGCCATTTATCCTCTGTGATATCGTTCGCCCAGATTTATTGGTGAAAAGCATCTCCGATATTGAAAAAACAAAAAAAAAACTGGTTTTGATTGGTGGCCCGACGTTCGACGAGTTGGAACAATTGTGAAGAAATTGGTCAATTGACTTTGTTTGTATTCAAACGCGAGCCTTGCATCGTACGCGCCTTTGTTCGCGTGTCGTTGAAGCTTTTTAACGACTGCGTAATTATACGGTTGGTGCAATTACAGGCGTCAGTTGTTGCGACGAGTCATTGCGAGTGAAACAAAAATCATTCGGGGTCGTATTTTAATCACTCGAGTATCATGAAAAAATGTATTTTGGGAAAAAATTCGTTATTCTGGACTGTTTGGAATCGCGCAAGAGTCTTTAGTTTGTTTTTAGTTTGAGTTTTTTATTCATAGTGGGAAGATAGTTCAATTGTTTGTGATGAGAACGAGTTAATTTTGAAAAAATCTATTTTGATGACATTTTAATCACTCGAGTTTCAAGAAAAAAAATATATTCTAGAAAAAAGTTTGCTATTTTTTAACGTTTTAAGCTGTGCAAAAATCTTTTTTTGTTTCATGTTTTCGCTCTTTATTTATATTCGCAAGATCTAGAATTATTCTAAAAAAATTAATAAAAAATTATAATAATTAATTACAATAATAATAATTATTATAATTAATTAAAATTATTCTAGATTTATTTTGCAATTCTTTGCAACTACAACAAATTAGTTATGCTTTTAGCACAAAAAAAAATCCAATTAGATGATATCTCAATCACTCGAATTTCATGAAAAAAATATTATTTCCAAAAAAAATCGCTATTTTTTATCGTCCAAAGCTGCTCCAAATCTTTCGTTTCTTTTTCCTTTACGCTTTGCATTCTTAGCGAAAATTGAATGCGCTCAGTTGCGTTGATTACTTGCGATTGCTGCAAATAGAAGAGTCAAAAAAAAAAAAAAAAATAGAAACCAATTAATTCGTTAATTAATTAAACAATGTCTGTATGCACATGTGATCCGTTTGGAATTTCGTTCGAAGACCAATTCGTTATCCACAACACCGGACACTGTACGTGTTTCTTACCGTCTAAAAGATTGTAAAATAATAGAACCTCAAGAAAAAAAATGCAAACTACAATTGATTAATTAATCTCTCTTGTTCTCAATTTTTTAAATATTTTTTTTAATTCGAAATCTCAGAAAGAAGACATCGAATCGGAGGACGATGGAAAGCTCGAAGTCGAAGAAATGGTCAAAACATTGCCGCAAGGAACTGATCACACCCCTAATATCCTCAGCGTCGCACTTTCCGGCTTACCCGATCGGTAAACCAATTTTTCATTACGAATTTCACGAACAAAAAATATTCTACAATTCATTTAATTTTAATTGTATTGTAAAATAATTTTCTAACTTGATTTTCGATTTATTTATTACCGAAAAAAATGTTATTAAAATTTTTTTTCAGCTGGAAAAATTGGATTATTAGGGGAATATTCACGTGGTTGATGATCGCCGGGTTTTGTCTTATTATTTATGGTGGGCCTTTAGCACTGATGGTTACAGTAAGTCAATTTTCAAATGAATTTTTAAAAATCCGCCATCAGAATTTTTTATTTCAGCAAAATAAAAATATAATAATATTTTTTAAAAAA
Source organism: Sussaba pulchella (assembly GCA_963971145.1). Lineage (NCBI taxonomy): Eukaryota > Metazoa > Arthropoda > Insecta > Hymenoptera > Ichneumonidae > Sussaba > Sussaba pulchella. The sequence continues at coordinate 4,812,449 of OZ020177.1, read as the reverse complement.
TATATATTTATTTGTTTTTACAGACACTGATCGTACAAGTTAAATGTTTCGCGGAAATCATCAACATAGGTTACGCGGTCTACAGGATTCATGGTTTGCCTTGGTTCCGATCTCTCTCATGGTATTTCCTGATCACGTCTAATTATTTCTTCTACGGGGAGAATCTCATGGACTACTTTGCTGTGGTAATAAATCAGACTGTAAGCATTCGATTTAATTTATCCTGTACGAAAACAATAAGCACGAGGGCACATTTTTTTTTGCACTTTAAACGTTAAAAATAGAGCGTAAATATGTTTGCGGTTGATTTAGAGAGCTATGGGGATAATAATTAGAAGGGTTCATCTAAAATTTTGAATAACGAAACAAGCTTCGTTCGTACAATATTAAACGCAGTTTGTGAACGAAGAATTCGGTCAAATTTTGATTTTTAAAATAATAAAAATAATAAATTTCCATATGAGAAAATAAAATTTATATTTTTCGTAATTTTTTTTAATCTCAAAAATCGAACTTTTCGGCAAAATCGACGACATTATTGTAAGAATAAAAATTCCTTCTTCATCTAATTCCTTTATAAACTTCGTTTACGAACCGCTTTTGATATTATACCAACGAAATCTCTTCGGTTTTTTAACTTCAAATGAGAAATTAAGAAAGAAAAAAATTTTTAGTACAACAGCAGTAGTTCCCCCAAAATTGAACATTTTCCCATGAAAAAATTCATGCGAGTACCTCGATATATGTTGGAATTGATACCTTAGGGTGTATTCCGAAAAAATAATATCAACATGGCTAAAAAAAATCACGAAAACCTAAATATTCCCACAAACAAGATCAAACCCTTTAATCAAATTTCGCATTATTTTAATAAATTAAAAATTCGTCAAAGATTGAATGATAAAAAAAATCATTTCTATGAGAAATGTCAAGGTTCGTAAAGAAGGTCATTGGTTAAGCTCGTTCGGTTTGGTTTGGTTTCCAGTTCGCGGTGGATAATTCAATTTACAAACTGTCGGTGATGCTGAATAATATTCTACTTGATAGTCGGCTTTCCGACACAAAATCGATAGGACAACCTATTCAACGATTGTTCAATCGTCTCATGTGTGTAAGGTTTCTCGCATTGCCGTATTTTAAATTCACGAGCGTGGAAATTCCCGATGATGGGCTTGAAGGAAAAATCGAACGAAAAATAAATCGAATGAAAAAAAAAAAAATGGAAAAAAAAGGAGAAGAGAATTTCCTCAATGAGCTCACGGTTATTTTCATTGGTTTCGGGAAGAGTCTGAGTCATCGTAGCTCGAAGCTTTTGAACACACATTAAGATTTATCTAATGAACGCAGCTAGAGCCAAACTTTTTTTTATTTTGAAGAATTTTAAATTTTATAAATAAAATTCATTGCTTGGAGAAAATAGATGAAAATTGCAATGAAAATTCGATCGTGGAGATTGAAATAAAAATACGAAGTTTTGTAGGCTGTAGATTTATGTAAAACAAATTTTTTTTAAGCAATTGCTGCGGAATTAATTGTTATGATTATTCGTAATTAATATTTATTATTTTCAGCTGTTATATTAGGTCGTGTAATTAATTCCCGACGTTTTTGAATTCTATTTCTTTCCCCCGTGATTTTGTGATTCGTTGGGTAAAGTAAATTAATTTTTTTGCCTTCCAAAACTTCAATTTCAAAAGCCTGAAAATTAATTAAAATTAATTAAAATTCTTCAAATAAAAGCAGATTGGTTTGTAGAGCAAGGAAAGGACTTGCGAATGCATATATATATAATTTACCCAACGAATCACATAATTGCGGGAAAAAAATGAAATAAAAAAACGGCAGGAATTTATCACACAATTTAATAAATCCATTACGAAGAAAAATTTCTCTTTAATTGCTACAAATATCGTTGAAGCTCGTCTATGAAATTGTGAGGACTAAAATTTATTATTATTCACAGGATTACCTTCGTGTACTCGTGACGTATCACCGGTTTATATCATTTTGCCTGTACATCACCGGTTTCGTCTGGTTCGTGCTTTCGCTCGTCAAGAAATATTACATGAAACAGTTTTCACTTTTCGCATGGACTCACGTTGCGTTGCTCATCGTCGTAACGCAGAGTTATCTGATTATACAGAATATATTCGAAGGTTTGATATGGTAAGCAATGATAAAATACCATAAACTTCAATCAAATTAAATAATAAATAAATAAATGTATGAAAAAATCGTGAAAAATAATTTTTTTTAGGGATAAAAATCGTTTTGTAAATTTTTATTATTGCATAATTTATTTCAGGTTCATCGTTCCGGTGAGCATGATTGTGATAAACGACGTAATGGCTTATATCTTTGGATTTTTCTTCGGTCGGACTCCTCTGATTAAGCTGTCGCCGAAAAAAACTTGGGAGGGTTTCATCGGTGGCGGTTTTTCGACCGTCGTATTTGGTTTGATGGTAAATAAAAATAATAAGAAATAATAATAAAGCTTTTACTAATGATAAAACGTTGAAACATGCGAATTGCTTTCTTAGAATTCGAGATATTGTACGGACATTCCTCCACGATGGAGAATTTATATCAATTCTGGCTTCCTTGAAGAAGAAAATTCGTACGATATCTTGAATTGTGAGGAAGCAATTTACAAGTTTCAACTCGCAGCTTGTTCCCCATATAAAATTCGGTTCCTTCCACCGATCCACACCAAATTTCATACGTATCACGGTTGAATGATATTCCATTCGTGTAGCGAGTTCGGGTTCGATTGGTCGAAGCTGTCGCGAGTAAGAGCGAAACGTCATTTTTTTTTTCGAAAAATTCAAAGTCCCATAAAATCCGATCGCTCCGACCGATCTTCACCAAATTTAATACACAGTACGGTCAAACAATGTTCCGTACCTGTAGCGAGTTCGGGTTCGATCGGTCAAAAGCTGCCGTGAGTCAGAACGAAACGTAAATTTTTCGAAAAAATTAAAAATCCTATAAAATCTAAACTTCTCGATGAATTCGGCCCAAATGCGATACCAACCAACCTTGGGTACAAACCAATTCGCGAAGAACTATTCGGACGAATATCTCAAAATTTGCGATCGCTATAGTGCAAACGTTCTTTTTTTTTTTGGTAATTTGAAAACGACATAAAATCCGAGCAGCAGCTTCGATCGTGACGAAAATTATAGTCAACGAAGAGATTGCAGAGCTGCACGTGTCTGCAAAATTTGGGGGCTGTAGCTAAAACCGTTCTCGAGTTATACACGTTTGAATTTTGGGAGGCCATTACACACACACATAAATCCGGATATTTTCTTCAAATGTGTTTTCTCGACGTTTCCGCACATTCTAAACACAATCACACGAAGATCTTGATAAAAAAAATGTTTTACCAAAACATAGCTTCCTCTATTAGGAAGGAAAATAATCATAATCATTGAAAAAAATTGATTTCCCCAATGAAAAATAATTGTATTGACGTTGACGTGCTTCGCAGATATCCTACGTGATGTGTCAATACCGTTACTTCGTTTGTCCGATTGAGTACAGCGAGGTTTTGGGCCGAATGACGATGGATTGCGAGCCCTCGAGTCTTTTCCGGCCTCAAGAATACACGCTTCCACAGAGTTTACAGAAAACCGCGGAAGTGGTGAGTAAAATGTCTCCGCAACAACCGAAATTCACGGAAAAATTATTTACGTTCGATCGTTTGAATGATTATGATGATTCTTGCTTCATTCCTTTTTCTTCTGAAGCTCAATTGGAAAACGAGCATCACGATGTATCCTTTCCTGCTGCATTCTTTGTCGATGTCGGTATTCAGCTCCGTTATCGGACCGTTCGGAGGATTCTTCGCCAGTGGATTCAAACGAGCATTCAAAATTAAGGTAATTACAGAATAATACACGGAAAAAATGAATAAAATGTAATAATATGAAATTGGGGAGTTGGAAATAAATAAATGAACGAATAAAATAAATAATTAAATGAATAAATAACTTGAATAGATAAATAAATAAATAACGTAAATAGATAAATAAATAAATAACCTAAATAACTGAATAACATTAATAGATAAATAAATAAATAGCCTAAATAATTGAATGAATAAATAACTTGAATAGATAAATAAATAAATAACCTAAATAGATAAATGAATAAATAACCTAAATAATTGAATAACATTAATAGATAAATAAATAAATAGCCTAACTAATGAAATAAATAAATAACTTGAATAGATAAATAAACTAAATAATTAAATAAATAAATAACTTAAATAGATGAATAACCTAAATAACCTAAATAATTGAATAACATGAATAGATAAATAAATAAATAGCCTAAATAATTAAATAAATAAATAACTTAAATAGATAAATAAATAAATAACCTGAATCAATGAATGAATAAATAATCCGAATGGATCAATAAATCAATAACGTTAATAGTTAAATAAATAATTAACCTCAATAAATAAATAAATGACTAACGTTCAGGATAATTTTAATCGTTGAATTATTGTTTTATGAAGGACTTCGGTGATATAATTCCCGGTCACGGTGGAATTATGGATAGATTTGACTGTCAGTACCTGATGGCGACGTTCGTCAATGTTTATATTTCGTCTTTCATTCACACGGCGTCGCCCCAAAAACTTCTTCAACAGGTAAATTGTCCCAAATTATTTTTAAAATATTTAATTGTTTAAAAAATATTTAATTGTCTCGTCGATAATTTTTCATTAAGACTTTTATATTAAGACCTTATTAGACGAGATGATCCTTCAAGCTCGTCTATCGCACGCTCGGGGACTCCCACTGTCACCCTGTGCGCCTAAATATATGTTTTAGCGCTCGGATCCTTAAAAAAAATTTGATGAAACGAAAAAAAAAGAAAATTCCATTTTTATTCTACCGAAACAACTACATATAACCCCTTAAATAAATCATTCTGAATTGTCAATGCATGAAAAGTGGTGTCTAGACTTCTTCCAAGTCAAAATGACCCAATTTTTCAACGCAAGATCAATCACAATGATTCAAAATCAATTATAATCATATTATCAATCAATCGCGTACAATCAATTGTTTAAAAAAAAAATTCTTTTCTCCAACAGGTTTATAGCCTTAAACCCGAGCAACAGCTGCAATTCTTTTCGTCGTTGCGAGACACCCTCGAGCACAGAGGTCTTCTAAACGCGTCCTAAGCTTCGCGCCAATCTTCGATACACTAAAAAAAAAAAAAAAAACAAACAAACAAACAAAAACCATAAAAAATAAATAATAATACAAAACGAAAGAAATGAATATTTATAGCGATAGCGATGGATCTGCGGATACATAGTATGTGAATACGAAACAAAAAACGGAACAACTGAACAAACGAAACAAATAAGAAGAAGACAAAGCAAAAATCCGAAAAACTCTCGCGATTTTTGTAAAATCGCTTGACGAGAAACGAGTTTGCGTCTCGTTGATTTATTTTTTATTACCGTCGATCTTTGACCGTGCAAATCATTCCAGTATTCAGACCGCAGTGTATTTATTCTATTTTCGTATCACACCGGTTTATCTACCTCGGTCTTCGCCCTCGAGAATTTATTCAATCTTCTATAATCGCCTTTTTTTTTTTGTACTACCGAATAATTTTTGTTGGCTTACCGAAAGATCCAGAATTTCTCGCCCTCGCTTCATCTTTGACTCTTCACTCTTTTCTCTCGAGAAAAAGAGAGATTATAACGTCTGAAAATTCATTACAACGTCGTTCGAATCACGACCTATCGCCCGATTTTCAATATTTGCAGAAAGATTTGAAAAAATCGTCTGAAAATTTCTACTTTTGGAATTTTTGCGTTTTTTTTTGTTTTTTTTTATCTGGCTTTATGTGTATGCACATATGAATTTTTTTTTTTTTGGTTTGTTCGTCGTTTAGTGATGAATTTCTTCATTAATGTCGTCTCGTTTTTGTCATTCGTCTTTGATCGAGATCGCTCTGGATTGTTTTGTAAATTTGCCAAAGTTACCGTTTTATTGTTGATTTTTGTTTTGATCGTATTTTTTTATTTTTTTTTGGTTTGTTTATCGTCGTGACAATCCGGATTTATTTACTTAATTGTTAGGAACGATCTCATTGCGCGAACGAGAATTTGGATTAGGTTCGAAATGTCGAAACGACGAAGCTGTTGAACGCGAGATATAAATTCGTGAATTGAGGGAGAACGTTTGGGTGGAAAAATAAAATGGGAGAATTTTGGGAATTTTTATTTCGAAAAGTATTTGTTCGATTTTATCCAGGTTTGTTTTATTCGAAAGTATACATGTTGAGGTATGCTGAGAAATTTTTTTATGAGTATGTATCGATTGGGAGCGCTGCTGTCATGGCCGGCGTAAAAAAATGTCCCTCGCTCGCGCGGTCCGCGGTCCCCCGAGATTACGCGCATTCGGTTCGTCCGAAAAAAAAAATTTCTGAAAGATTCTCAAAATGTAATGTACGATGGCCTTCGCAACGTAGGATTTTTTGAAAAAAAAATTTTTTTCACGAAACGCCGGCCGATCGAACTTTACATTAATTTTTCAACCTTAATTTCCGACCTTTCTGGCTTGATAAAAAAAAATAATTGAGTGAAAAAAAAAATCCTACGTTGCGAAGCGGCATCGTGGGATTACATTTTGAGAATCTTTTTGAAATTTTTCGTTTCGGATTAACCGGACTGCGTGTAATCTTGGGGAACCGCGGAACGTGCGAGCGAGGGACATTTTTTTACGCCGGCCACGACAGCAGCGCTCCCGATCGATATATATTCATAAAAAAATTTCCCAGCACACCTCAACATGTGTACTTTCGAATAAAACAAACCTGGATAAAATCGCCCAAATAGTTTCCGAGATAATAATTCCTAAAATCCATCAATTTTTTCCGCTGTCTACTCGAACGTTCCTCCCTCAACCTTTTTCTCCGGATCACCGAATCCCAATAATTTCGTTCAATTCGAATTACAAAACCCGACAAATTAAACGTTTCGAACGGAAAATAAAGAAAGAAAAGAAAATTTAACACTCGTTGAGAGTTCGTGATAGTCGTGAAGAAAGTTTAGCGTTGCGTGTTCCGATGTAATTAGATGTGTATAAATGTATGTTCGTCGACGATGAAAAGAAGAAAAAAAACGAAAGAAAGAAGATAAAAATCGTCGTAATTTCGATTTTTTGCCGATGAAAAAATTATCGTACGTTGCTGTTTAACGAATTAACGGTTGTTAGAACTTGTTCCATCCCTTCTCTCTCACCCCTGAGATATATTTTATACGTGAATCCCAACTTTGTTGTTTAAAAAAAAAAAAAAAAAAACTGTTGTTGGTTTTTTTTCCTAATTTTTTTTTTGCTCCTTTCCAAATAAAAATCGTCCGTGACGAATTAATTGATCGACGTTGATGTTAATTAATCAGAAATCTATGCAAATGCGACGAGTGCATTCTCACGATTCTACGTGATTGTGGATGTTCAAATTGTACTCGTTAATTGTTAAATGCACAGATCCGAATATTTATTGGATTGTGTAATTAATTTTGGGCGTTTTTGTATTTTATTTTTATCCCGCAATTCAGTGATTTGTTGGGTAAAGTATATGTATTAGGGTGGCTCGACAAAAAAACTTAAGATGAACACGATCGGACCATTTTTAGGGTTCGTCCAAGATTTTTTAAGTTTTCCCATTTGATTGACATTGGAAGAACATGAAGTTGCCATTTAAAAAAATCATAGCTCCGCGAATTTTATAGCTACGTCGTTCTCGTAAGTTTCATTTGAAAGCTCTTTGAAAACCGGTTAAAATGGCATGCGGACCTTTGAAATCCGATTGCAACTTGGGTCGATAATTTTTTACGAAAAAACAAAAAGTTAATGCTTATCATTTCAAATCGAATTTTTTTTTTTTTTCAGTCACCCTAATATATTCACTTTACCCAACGAATCACTGAATTGCGGGAAAAGAATGGAATACAAAAACGTCGGATTAATTAATTACACGACCTAAATACAATTGAATTAAGCGAGCGATCTTTAAGGGCTACGAATTAATTGTCAGCTCGTTTAAAAGCTCGCTGTTCAGTCAGATAAAATCGATAACAGTCCAAGCAAACGACGAAAATACATGTGAATAAAGATGTGTGTAATTAATTAGACGAATATATTTGTACGTGTGAGAAATTAGTCGTGCGGTGAGAATTATTGTGTATGTCGATGGATCGAATCGAATGGAGAGAAGAACGAAAGCGAGAAATGAAAAAGATTAAAAGAGTTGAATAAAATGTTGCCACTGTGTGAGAACTGTTTCATCGTCGAAATGTGTGTGTTTAAATTTATGGTAAATTTTAAGTTTTCAAAGTATGACGCATATGTATGGGAACGGACGTCTCAAATCATGGGAGTGAAATCCTTCTAGCTCCCGACGTGGTTGATGATTTTTTTTTTTTTAAGTATCTTTTGGATCTTACGACCTCAATAATTTTTTTTCTTACACTTCCTTTCGTCTGATTGCGCTACCTTCTTTTCTCAGAGGGTTATTGCTATTTCCGCCACTGTAAATTGGATAAAAAAAATGTTCTCGGATACTTTAGCGAAGTTGAGGAACTTTTTGGGTAAAATTGGAGTAGGCATCATGTTTCAAATATACATATATATATTTATATGGATATTTGGAGCATGAGGCCTACTCCGATTGTATAAAAAAATTTCCTTAAGTATATATATATAATTATATAAAAATATACATATATATCAATTTCAAAAAAGTACGAGTTTTTCCAAAATTTCTACATATAAAAATGGTTTCCTATTTAGATAATAAAAAAAAAGACAAATGGTTTCTATCCTGCCAATAAATCAATATTTCGACAGAAAATAGATTTTTTTATTTTTTATTTATCTTCAATGAAAAATATTTAATAATTATATTTTATTTGAATATTTAATTAAATCTGTTTCAAATCTGCAAAAATTCGACCTTCTTCCGAAATTTCAAAATATAATGGTGGTTTCTAATCTAAGAAACAGAATGAAGTTCATCTTTCAAAAAAATCGATATTTCGATTATTTTCTATAGAAAATCAATTTTCGATTGGGATTTGTTATTTTTTATGAAAAAAATAATCAAAGAATCGATTTTATATCAATAATAATCGAAATATTGATTTCTTTGCGAAATAAATTTTATTTTTATATTTTTTTCTCTGAGAAAAAATTTCTTAATTTCGATAAATCAAAGGAAAAAAATTTCATCCAATTTACAATCGTGAAATTAGCAGTTACCTTTTGAATAAAGAAAGAGGCGGGGTTGGAGGAGGGAAAGGAGCGCCTAAAAAATCTAACAAAAAATTAGTGAAGTCGTAAAACCCAAAAGATACTAAAAAAAAAAAATATCATCGACGACATCGGGAGATAAAAAGTTTTCAATTCGTCGATTTGGGACGTCCATTCCCATATATATTACATATATGTATTGATACATATATATATGTATATTTATGTAGTGTCTAACGCAGAGAATAAATATTATCTTGTGCAACTCTGTAACATCCAAAGATTTAGAGACGTGAAAAGAATTATAATAATGATAATAATAACAATTGATCATATTTTTTGCTCGAATCCAGCGTTTTATTCTTCAATATAATCATATAAGCGGCCTTTTGTAGGCCCACAATTTGTCGTGATCGTAAATCGTGTGAATCTTTTCGTACATGTATTTGAAGAAGTACAACAAATTGTCGTATTGTCCCTGATACGCATTCGGCCTGTCGAAATCTTTCGTTTTCGTGGAATTTTCGTTCAAATGATAATCCTCGACAACGCCGTGCGCACTTTCGTGCAATTCGACCAGGAACTCGTGAATCGCTTCTATGGTCGCCAGATACCAACGTGGACTTTTTTTCTGATGTCGCCAAAACTGCGAAATTCTGGATTTTAATATCACGCACGGTAAATCTGAAAAATATATATTTTTTTTTAAATTCTTTTTCAAATATACAATTCTAGAATTTCAGATAGAATTCAGAAAAAGCCAGTTATAATATGCAAAAAAATGTAATTAAGTTAATTTTATTAAGTTAATTTTATTTATTTAATTTAATTTAATTTATTTAATAAAAAATATTAATTAAATTTTTTATGTTTAGAAAAAAAATGGATTCAAGAAATTACCATTGTTTTTATTATGCCATGACTTAAAAATATTCAATTCAAGAAATGACATTTGGAATTTCGATATTTGTACTTCCAAAATAAAAAAAAAAATTCAATCTCCGCAGTCTATTTTTCACGCGATTCTAAGATTCAAAAGAAAATTAAATTTAAGGAAAGGCTGTTTTTTAATGTATCGACACTTAAAAAAAAAAATGATATCAAGAAAAGACTGTTTCTGATGTGACAAGATTTTAAAAGAAATTCATTCGAAGAACTATATTTTGTGAAATTTAAAGATCAGAAAAAAAGAGGTCTGATTCCAAGATTCAAAAAAATTGTAATTGAAACAAAAATGATGTATCGAATCGTCTTCCATCATAAATTATGCCGTCCTGTCTTTTACAAACAGGCCCTCTCCAAGCGTTCAGCAAAATACGACTTTGCCTAGCGCTCTTATTCCCCCGAACTAAAAATCAAGCAAACGAATCGATAAAAACCTCTCAATCTTTGATCCTTGTAGATGGCTTTGGTCTGATGCCAAGTGCTGTCGATGAAAACGGCTCTTGTTATCGGAAACTCCGCTGTTCCCGCAACGTTTCGTCTCCCCTCGGCTCGTTCTCGCTCCTCTGAGAAAAGTTTGTCAACCGTAGTGGCCGTTTGACTGGGAAAGATAAGAACGACCTGAGACTCGTCGATAAGAATCGGGTGTCCGCATTCTTTCGGCCTCGAACCCCCGCCCGTCAAAAATACCTCGTCGACTTACTTTGTCGTCTTCCAAGAAAATTGGAAATTCTGGATAAGTGTAAATCGTCACATCTTCGGGAGCTAGTATGGCGGCATGTATGGCCGTGCTCTTGCCGTCGATCTCTCGAGCGTGTTTTATTATGTCGATTTTTATCGGTAGCTTCATAACGACAATGACAGGCACGCGATTATTCGAAATACAAATAACGAAGCAAAACATGATGCGAGATTTTGAAAAATTCAATCAATTCAAAGGGAAATAGAAAACAAATTTAGAAAAAGGAAAGAAAAAAAATTGATTTAGAGATTTTTTAAAATAAATGAAATTGAAGGAAACGAAGGAAAATAATAAAGCAATAAATAAATAAATAAACGAATAAATAAACAAACCAATAAATTGAGAAAGAAAATGAACAAAAAATTACAAATTTGAAGGAAAAATAAAAACAAAACTTTTAAAAATAATGAATTTTTTTTTTTCAATTTAAAAAATGTACCTTAATTTGGGGAAAGTACTTTGGTTCAATGACAGGTTCGCAACATGTGTAACAAAAGAATTTCCGTGATTTGTAACATCGTCCGCAGATTTCACGACCCTCGACGTTGTCCAAAACGCTGGGATCGTCGATTTTGAGGTTACGAAAGGGAGCTCGATCGACGATTCTTTGCTTTTCTTCGAGCGACACGATTTGTTCTTGGCTCCCGGCCATCTCTCGCTTGGTAATTGAGTAAAATATTTAGCCGGCTATTCGGGAAATAATGTTTTTTCTGCGAAATACAAAAACAAATCTATCTGTCTACGAGGAAAATGTTGTCTTGCGCATTGAAAAAAGTAAGAATGGTCGCACGTGTGCGCGATGTGTCAAAAATAACGATTTTGCATTGCAAAACGTTGCCAACTTCACGTGTAAAATATCTATCAGTGGTTGCAAGCGTGCGACGCGCCATCTGCTGGCATTTTTATTTCACAATAAAATTATATCTTCGGTGCTCGGTCGGTATTGAAAACTGTAAAGCGGTTCTCTCGGTCAAGATTGATTTTGTTAATAAACAATGAGAATGATTGACTGCTTCTAGAAATTTCGTAGTCAATCGTTCTCGTTTTTTGGGTAAAAAAGTTGACAGTAATGGAGAACAATACTATGGGAAACGGAACGATCTCGTTCGCAGGTCTTGCAATATGAGAGAGATAGAAGAGATGTAGAACTTTTATTACGTTGATCAAAACATATGAAAGAAGGGAAAGGGAATTTGTTTGATTTGATGTGCTACCACTCGGTCGGTAACACGAAACTGTAAAGCACTATTCTCTACCATGAGTAATTTTTCGAATATAAATCGAAAAGAATTGTATGAGTCTTAAAAATGTGCAGTCAACCGTTCTCATATTATATCAGAAAAATTAACGTTGGCAGAGAATTACTCGTTGGAAGTCTCAGAGCTATCTCTCGAACTTATAGCAAGTTTAAAGTGTCCTCTCCAATATGAAATATTGAAATATTTTATTAGCTGGGAATCACGGGCTTATATACAGGTCTTGAAACTCCGACGATTTAACTAGTAACAGATAAATAACATTTTTTGCTTCTCGTAGCCGCCACAAGTAGGGCGCCACCGGAACTAAAGTGACGTCGAAGAGAGCTGGAAGCAGATTGGTCGATGTCTCTCCAATAACCTAAGCGCGTTGTACGAATTAATACGATTTACCACTTTAAAGCAATATCAAAGCACACGCGTTATTATCGTTAATCCATCGTCAAATATACACAACCTCCACGTACCATTCACCAGAACCGTAAAAGAATTACGGAATTAATAGAAAGCAGTTGATATAGCTCAAGCACGAGGTAATCACAGGAATAAAAGGTTATGTTTATCACCCGCGCCCGCGTTACTTTAGTTCCGGTGGCGCCCTACTTGTGGCGGCTTCGAGAAACAATAAATTTTCATTCGGCCGACCTTCTCCCACCACCGGAAATTAAGGAAGAGTTTCAAGATCTGTATATAAAACCGTGCTATAGATAGATCTCGAATTACAATCTTCATTACCAACCGAGCTCTATCGCATGGCGTGGAAAAACTTTTCTTTCAAGATGTGATTGAACAATCTCGACTAGTTAAATAATTTCTTTTCATATGCTCTTCCCAATGTCTGCCTTATGCACGTTGCAGGACTGCCAGCTTTCCTACTTCGTTAGCCACCGCCTTAATTGCACCATCTCGCGTGCTGCAAATATTGCAACGCGATGGGATTTAATTACACGACTTTTGTAGTGCAACAGCTCGAACGCCCCTCAATCAGTAAAAAATTCAAACTACACAACCATCCTCTTTTCTCCGTCTTTTTTATTTCCAACAGACGCAAACGGACGCGATCTAAGATTTATCTCTGTAATTATCGCGCCACGTTGATGAACCGCAAGCTTCCTACTCGAAAAAAAAAAAACATTCTCCACGCAATTATGAAATTCACGGTTTTTCTTTCGAAGGTTTTTTGGAAGAGAAGAAAACCGTTGGAAATAGTACATTCAGCAACGAGGGCGGAAAGTCAATCATTACCGATCATTACCGCGTAATTCCGGCTGCCTGCACGATTAGCTTACACTATTTTTTCTTTACGGAAATAACTAAAAATACTTTTTCAATTTTCAATTGTAAATTACGCTTATTTTTAATAACACGAACGTTATATAGTTTATCGCCAGACTATAGCTCTAATAATATACTAATAAACTAATATTCTCTCTAATAAATACGTGTCGGTAGTATGAACTTCGAGGCCTATTCAATATTACCTTCCCAATCATCTGAGATAAAAGAAACTTCAGTAATTTAACGAACAAAACCCCCTATTAAAAACCATCAAACGTTTTTTTCTCCCCCGTTGAAGAAAAAAAAAAAGAAAAATAATGTTATTCCATTTTTTTCTCCCCGTTTCTCTCGCGTGATTTACCCTCGCGCCTACAACAATAATTTCCCTCCCACGTCTTTTTCCACAAAACGTTTTCTCTCCTACGCGATGATCTTCTATTCGAAACTCCCTTAACGCGTGCGATTGCACATTTTCAAAGAACCCCCGAGATCGTGGCCCGAAAAACGGGGGTGGAACTGGGACGGTTAGGACGATTCGTCCTGGCGTAATTTGCGAAGTGTCAAATGGACGATTATCAAGTCTCGTCGTGCTCACGCGTCGGAAAACGCGGCATCGTTATGCGAATGAATCGTTCGAAACGTCGCGGGAGCGTCCGGGATGTTGTTTCTCCGCGATGATCCAACGTGTTGGAAACTTTTTACCGTCCGCGCTATGCTAATGTTTTTCGATGTTAAGGAACGGGGGTTGAAATTTCATGGGGCGTTCGGTGATTGTCGTATTTTCGGGATTATCCGGACGACGCCTGAATGGTTTTTACGTGTTTTGAATTAATTCATCTCTTCGAATGTTCCGACGTCGACGAAAGGAAAGAAATATTTATTTGGGTTGTTTCTCTGATGACGATAAGATCGCAATAATAATAATAAAATAATAATAATAATAATAATAATAATAATAATAATAATAATAATAATAATAATAATAATAATAATAATAATAATAATAATAATAATAATAATAATAATAATAATAATAATAATAATAATAATAATAATAATAATAATAATAATAATAATAATAATAATAATAATAATAATAATAATAATAATAATAATAATAATAATAATAATAATAATAATAATAATAATAATAATAATAATAATAATAATAATAATAATAATAATAATGAAAACTTATTTTTCTCCGTATAACATTTTTCTTTTTGAGATAATTTAATGTAATTTGGGAATATAAAATTTTTTTACAGCTCGATCAATTTTTTTCTAGTCATCATTTTTATTAAATTTGTATTTATTATTTTCATTCTGTCGTATAAAACCTCAGCGTTCTTTCGATGGAAAATTAATGAAAAATTTCAAACGCAGTTGCTAGAATTTTACGAGAAACATTATTTGGTTATGTAAAAAAATGTGGGTTGCAAAAAAATTCATGTTACTAAGATTTCCGGGATACAAAAAAGCGAGAAAATATATTTCGAGTTTTAATCGTTAGAAAATATAATTAAAATTTGCATTTCCTTTACGCCCATTTTGAGTACCGAATCACAGGACGTGAGTCTTTGGAACAATATCTGCAACCACGAAGTGAATGGAGAAGTCTTTCAACCTTTGAAATAAAATTCGGTCACTGATTTATCCATAAATTATTGCACAATTATAATTGGCTCAGTGACAAAATACACTGAGCCAATTAATTAATTTGTATCCCAATTATATTATTCTCACGGTTCGTCTAAACGCAACAAGTGTTTCTCCATTCTTTCCCTTTGTTTTTTCGTTTCTTCATCATCGTCGAGGTATGCAATTGCTTTATCAACGTAGACTCGTGGCTTTTGATTGATCTGTCGGGGACGTTGGCTTCCAATCATATCTTCGAGAGGCAACAAACAATGAGCTGCGAGTACGTCCAGCCCCGTTAATTAATCCCGAGCTATTTATTACGTTTGTAGATGCACTTGCGGCATCCTCCCCGATAGATCTTAGCCAGGTATTTTGTATTGGCGTAATCTTGGTATGACCTTATCTCTCTTCTCCAGGAATGATATAAATAAATACTCAAATAAATAGAAAAATATCAGTCTATACATAATTTGGTTATAATACATTTTTTAATCAGTTAATAATAATAATAATAATAATAATAATAATAATAATAATAATAATAATAATATGATGATGATGATGATGACGATGATGATGATGATGATGATGATGATGATGATGATGATGATGATGATGATGATGATGATGATGATGATGATGATGATGATGATGATGATGATGATAATAATAATAATAATAATAATAATAATAATAATAATAATAATAATAATAATAATAATAATAATAATAATAATAATAATAATAATAATAATAATAATAATAATAATAACTTTATAAAATTAATATATATATTCATATCGATACAAATAATTATGATGAATATTTATAATGATTATTAATATTGATTTATTATCAATATAGTAAATATTCTATCATATCGCTCTTAATATATATTTATTAGCGTGTTTCGGAAAAAAAATCTTTGAAATTTTCAAAAGTGCAAACTTAAAAAAATCGGCATCAGCCCTAAAAATTGTGCAATCGGGCTCATTTTTCTACACGATTCTATGAAAACATGATATTTCATGATAGCCGACCGCCGCGAAAATCGGACTTTTGTTCCAATTTTTTCTTTTTATACAAAAGGGAAAAGAACAAATCGGGAAAAAAACATCTATAGACTTGTCAAACGAACCCCATTTCGTCGTAAATACGTGCGCCACGTGCTCAGCATCACTCTTAAGGCTTGTATACACATCGCCGAACCATCAAGACGTTTGTTTGCCGTCAAGGGCTGCAATGATTAGATTTCTTTTGGATTCTTTATCCTCCTTCGTGACCTTCTTCATCTTCCGGTGCAACACCGCGCCATCGCGTGGGTGAATCACTATCGAAGTCAATAGAAATCAAAGTCGCCGAGCTTCGTTCGTAAGAAAATTAATAGAAATCAGTTGAATAATTGTTGGCATTCATTTTTTCATTTTTTTTTTCAAGTTCGAGGATCCTTCGAGCACCCACGAGGGATGGTACGCTGCATCGGTCTATTTGCGGAGCGAAAAATTACAGAACACGACGTGCGCTTTCTTATTATCGTTATTACACGTGCAATCGTTTCTCTTTTCGCTCTTCAATTTGTTCACGGAATATTCGCGCTGGCAGTTGCGATATTAATGATATTAAGAAAATTATTGTTATGAATAGCAATAATAAGAGTTGTTATTAATATTAATAATAATAGTTATTATGAAAATTAATAATAATAGTTATTATTAATATTAATGATAATAGTTATTATTAATAATAATAATAATAATAATAGTTATTATTAATAATAATAATAATAATAATAGTTATTATTAATAATAATAATAATAGTTATTATTAGTATTCAAGAAAAATTCGAGATATGGAATTCCATAAAAAAAATTGTGGCAATTTAACACACGCGTAGAAACAAAATAGAATTATTGATATCACTTCATTACATTATGCCCATGGAAAGATTGAAGTTCCAATTTCAATCCAATCGCAATGTCAATCATTGTCATTTCTATTATTATTATCTTTTTAAATATTCCTCTCACCTCTATATCCATCGTCGTTATTAGACGTGCAATCGTTATTAATAATAACAATTAATAATTCTTGAAAAATTTATCATTAATAATATTAATAATGATAATTATCATCAATATTCAACAAAAATTTCAAATATACTCACGGAAAAAATATAATTCCAATTATGTTCCAATGACAATTTCGATCATTCTCATATTTATTATTTCAATTCTTATAAAATATTCTTCCATGCAAATTTCCAACACGAAATATCAACGAAAGACCTTGCACGCTACTCTCCACGATTTTCCTACCATTACGAGCCAGAAGAAAAAGAAAAAAATCCTATAAAAAACAAAGATATGCCTCTTTACCAAATAAAAAAAAAACACACACACACACAGCCAAGCTGGCGATTCTTCGTTGTAGTTTAATTCGGCGCTGCGAAGTCCGTTCGATGGGATTAAACGACGCAACTTGTGGAGTGGAAACAGTCAGCCGTTCGAATTGGTTGACAGTCGCTTGACACCGACTAATGGCTACATAGTCGAGGGTCGGCCCGATATGGACTCAACAAAGTCCGCACTTCGACCCCGAGGCTTCGATAATGCATTTACGGGGGCGGGAGGAGAAAGCGCGGAGGCGGGAGGATGGGCGAGGGGGGGGTAAATTCACGCAAGTGCGGAACCCGTTGCACGGGCAAGATCGTTGAAACGTGTTAAATCAATTTTATCGTCACTCAACGGTGCTGCTTCGGCTTCTGGGGTAGACGCTCGCATATACGTTCGGTGTCTGACTATACGGTACGGACGTATCCCTGACCGAGTCTCCACGACTGTGGGCGAATCGACGTCGCGACCGATGGGATTCACAATCACCCATCTTGTCGTTCGAGTTCTGGATAATTTGTCCATCATTTATTTTATTTCTCTTTTTTTTTAATCATTCGATTCATTTTATTGATTGAAGAATTAAAATTTTTTATGCTGTCTTCATACTGTTATTAATATTATTATTATTGATATTATTAATATTATTATTCATTTTACTGATTCTTAATGCGTATATTAAGCCATTCGAAGGATTCATAAAATTCCATCAATTGATATACAAAATATACTAATAATAATAATAATGATAATTATATCATAGTTATAACTATTATTACTATTATTATTATTATTATTATTATTATTATTATTATTATTATTATTATTATATTCTCTACATCAATTTATGGAATTAATAACATTTTATGGATCATTTGAATGGCTTATATACGCATTATAAAAGCGGTATAAAAATAATATGATATATAATAATATATATAATTTATAATAATAATTATTATTACCATTATTATTATTATTGAATTTTCTATATATTAATTGATGAAATTTCTCATAATTTTTATCTAAAAAATAATAACAATAATAATTATTATTAATAATATGAATAAATAAATAATAATATTAATTATTATTATTATTATAAATTGTATACATCATTGTATATCATATTATTATTTATTTTATCGCTATTTAGGTTCTTTCCCTAGGTTTTTTGAGTTTCTTTCGGTTCAATATACGCTTTAAGAAGCGATAAAAAAAAACCATAAAAATGATGTCATCGAAGATTCAAACGCATTATTGACATCCATTGCTCTTCAGCTACATTAAAACCATATTGATACACCTGCCGGTGTCCAATGATTTCCTCGCCACGTTTGACCGCGTAATGACGCAATTCTCGAAACATCACCGGCAAGCTTACGCATCAGAGTCAAAATTAATAACACCCCGTGATGTTCACACGGTACAGGCTGTCCCTTCTTCTCTCCGGAGTTGTAATGCATCTGCGATATGACGCGGACATTTACCGGGTGACCAATTATTCGGTGGTCCGGCGACTGCCCATCCGTCGCGGCGACTAAATTATCATTATCATCATCATTATTGTTATTAGCTCCACGAGCAATAAACGCGATAATTACACACACGCATGTACTTCAGCGTGAAAAAATTTAGACGTCATAGGCACGTACGAATAAAGATAAAATTATTCCAATAAATTATTAATTAATAATAATTTTTTGTAAATATAATCGCGTATAATTGGTAATTATGTAAAATAATTCTCAATTGAATGATTCAAGTTATTAAGGTTGCATTGATAAATAATTGTATTATATTACGTTTGATTAATAATTATTGAAATAATTCTGAATCGAATTATTTTATTCTAATTTTAATTATTCTTAATTTTAATTAACGAACAACAAATTATCATCGCAGCGACGAATGTTTGGTGTATCGGAATCCAAAATGGAAATGCGAAAATTGTCAGATGATTGAATAAAATTTTCGAGCAGCGACGGATCTCAGAGTCATTCAAACTCAGAGAATTATTTATTTATTTATTCATTTTTTATATGGATATGACCTGACAGAGTGGATGTACATTCGAGAAAACGACCGGCCGGTAACTTTATTTTTATTATAAGAGAAGCCGTAAGCCGCGGTTGAAGCACTATACGTAACCCCAGGACTTTGATTGAGACCCGGCCGGTACGGGTCGTCGGTGCAGCAGCGCAGTTGAAAAACCAACGACCATCGTGCTAGGATGTACGTATCCAGATAAAGGGAAAAGACCGATTTTTCTGTTACGTCGAGGATTAATACTCGATTCACGAAGTACTTGAGAAAAATATTATTCCCCAGCGAGCTACACCTGAAATCTTTCAAGTGTAATAATAATTCTATAAATAATAATAATGATAATAATAATAATAATATATTATTATTAATATATTAATAATAATAAATTATTATTAATAATAATAATTATTATTATTCAATAATAATAATTATTATAATAATTATTAATAATAATAATAATAATAATAATTAATTATTATTATTAATAATTATTATTATTATTCAATAATAATAATTATTATAATAATTATTAATAATAACAATAATAATAATAATACTAATATTAATATCAATATTATAATAGTTATTATTATAATTATTATTATTATTATTAATGAAAATAATAATAATATTAATAATAATAATAATAATGGATGATTGTTGCTTAGTAAATTAAAATTAAATAAAACAGCAGTAAATAAAAAAACGAATTGATCGAAAAATAAGAGTAAAATGAATAAATTCCTTATTGAATCAATTCGATTTTTTTAATTTAGAAAATTGCATCAAAGAATTAGCTTTCATTTTTGTAATTGATTAGAGGTTCATAAATAATTTATAAACTATTATTATAGTTATGATTATTAATAGTAATAATACCGAGCAACGTTGATAAACGGCAGTCGGGCTGCTCATGATTACAGAGAAATAATCTCGACCTCAATATTCGCATTATTGCAGTAATTAAAAATAGTTACAAAGTCTTGCACTGAAACAATGCTGCAAAACAATTGCAATATTACATTTCTTCAATATTCGCATTATCATAGTAATTAGAAACAGTCACTAAGTATTTGATTTTACGTAAGATATTTGTTGTGGTTCTAAGATCTTACGAAATCCTTTGACAGCCGGATATGGCAAAAGAACGCCTTCCAGTATTTCCTGGGTTTGACGCAGTTTCCGGGATTCGTGCGGGGTCTTCGGCGTTTGATCGATAGAAAGTGCACGTTGCACAAGCTCGGTACATTCGATGTCACGGGGATGCACATTGTAAGAGCGTTTCGCGACGGTTGGCTCGTAAGCGAAAAGTACGGCTTCCAACGTCGTACAAACGGATAAGTTCGGGTTACTCAAAAGCTTCGATGCACTTTGCCGTTTCGAAATATTTTTATTTTATTTTTTTTTATTTTGACACTCGTCTCCTATGGTTCGGAGTGCTTTGACGATATTCTAGGAAGTGACTGCAATAATTTCCATTTTTTATTCGTTGATTTCTTCAATTTTCCCGTTGATTTATTTATTCCCTATTTTTGTTATTTATTTTATTTTGGTTTTAATAAATACTTCACTGGAATCGATTTTTAATTTTTTCTTAACTTTTTCTAAAATTAATTAATCGACTCTATGTCTTTTTAATTTAATATATTTTGGTTTCAATTGATATTTTACTGGAATCATTTTTTAATATTTCTTACATTAATTTACTTACTCCTTATTTGCTCTATTCCTGCTCCTTTTCCTGATCAAACCTTTTGTTACTTTCACTGGATTTTTAATAATTTTTAATGCAATCTTTTACGTTAATTTAACTATTCTTGATTTTTGTCATTTATTTTATTTTGGTTTTAATCAGTACTTCACTGAAATCAATTTTGAATCATTTTTCTAATTTTTTACATTAATGGTACATCCCTTATTTTTCTCACTAATTTTACTTTCGTTTCTATTAATGCAATTAATGAAAAAATCCCTGCACAATAGCATTGTTGCAAATGCAGCAACGTCCATCGATAGGACGATGATTTCGTCGGCCATTGAATTCGTGATGAGAATCATAGACGAATAACTCATCCATAAAAATTTAAACAAGAAAAAAAATCCAAAGAAAAAAACAAAGTAAAAATCTCTACAAACCCTTATTAACACGTAAATTACTATCTGTGTTTGTATTCGTTTTTACAGATGCAACAACGAGATAAAAAAGCCGAAATATACGCGTGAGAAGATTGGAGAATATATAAAACGTAGCACAGAGGGGACGAACGAGTGTGCCGATAGTAAACGCGATCAGGACGTTGGCGAAAGCCTGTTGTAAATTTACGTTCCAGCGTTTCCTTTGCTTTTCTCCGACGAGTCGACATTATCGCGTCGCTATCGTCGATCTCGTAAATCACGTATGGAATTCGTTTAAAAAATAAAATAAAATAAAGATAGAGAAGCTTTTCCGTATGAATATAATATCAAGATTTAAAGCTTTTGCGTAACACACGTGCATGATCGTGGATTATTATCGATCGGAGATGAGATGTCAGTTGGATAGAAAATGGAGCTTTCTTAACAAGCTTTAAAGTGTTGATGAGACCAAATTTTTATGAGAATTTAATTCCGGTCATTATCAATATCGGAAGGCCGTATTTTTTTTGCAAAAAAAGCACTGCACGCTCTCACGACCGCCAAACCTCATCTTGATTTTATCGATCTCATCGAAATGAGCAGTTAAGGGGGTCTTCTCATGTAACTATTTGTTTGCGAGCACTCTTTTTGGAGAATTAATTATGAGGGAACGATGAAAGATTTTTAAACGTAGTCTGTTCTAATGTTTTCTATCATCCTTCATCTCTTGATACTAATTAACATTTTTTTTTTCAATTCGTTAATCAAAATAATTAGGAACACCGATGAAGAGTGATCGAAAACATCAAATCAAACCGTGTTTAAAAATCTTTTATCGTTTTTTCGTAATTAATTGTCGAAAATGGGGCTCGAAAAGGAAGGGTTTCATGAGAAGACCCCCTTAAATCTGCGTGAAAGACAGAAACATACGAATTTTACAATTTAAAACATAAACCGAGTAGACTGGGGCGCTCTGATTGGATGAATATTGCCACAACCGAATGGGCAAGTAGTAATAACGCGTATTGGTCAGACGGCCGGAGTTAAGGCCGCCATGTAGGTTCGGTGGTGTTGCGATTAGATACGAGTGGTCAGAAGCTTATGAGTTCTCAACTAATAAACCTATTCTATGCTATGTGCTTCGAATTTTGTTATCGTTACTATTTCAAAATTGTGTTTGAGGCAATTTGTTGATTTTTAAAAATAAAGGTCGATCCACAATTAATGTCCATTGATTAATTATTATTTTCCTACAAAATTAATATCCACTATTTCCAAGCCAGGAAACTGACTATAATCCAAATAAATCTACTTTACGATTTCTCATCGTGAAATAATGAAAGTTCGAAATTTAAAAAATCCAAAATTTATTTCATTTCCAAGCATATAAAATAGATTCGAAAAAATTACAACATTGGAAAATATATAAAACCCATAGTTCTGACGATCCCCCAAAGATTGTAATTTGCCCCCATAGTTGGAAGAACGATAAACAGTTGTCCAATAGAGAATTCGCATTATCATGGTAATTAAAAATACTTACAAAGAATCATACTTCAGATAAAATTTTTCTTGTTGTGGTAAGAACTAATGTAATCGTTTCCCATCAAAATTCAAAGAATTCAATAATTATTTCACTATCGAGCACATAAAAAAAATTCAAAAAAAAAAATTACAATATAAAAAAATATCCAATCAATCGTTCTCCCGCACCCCCACAAGGTCGCAATTCCCCCGTATCATTGAAAAACCCCATAAACAATTGCATCTCTCCAACCATAAAAAATCATTCAGCTCTAATTCGCAATATCCCCTAAATTGCGAGGCATTCAACGACCAAGTAGTAGAGGCAAATATTGGTCGGACGTTGCGAAAAAGCGTGACAAAGAGGTTTCGATAAGGGATCAGACGGTCCGTGGCAAGGTGCGAGAGCCGTCGTGGGCAAACGTTTCCGTTGTTACAAGGGGACCTAACCGTGGTGGTCGTAAATAATACGCACCAACCCCATAACCGCTACAAGTAGATTTCTCGATACGGAGAACCGTTCTGACCGCGTACGGGTCGATGGTCCCCTCGTGGGGGATCGAGGGGTTGAGGAGAAGGGGTGTGGGGGGAATCGGTGGAGAAGGGAGGGGGGGGGGGGTGTTATTAAACTGGGTCAGAGCCTTTTGCTTTCCTCGCCGGTGCAATGCTCTTCGACTGTTGCTTTTAGTCGTATGCGGCCAAGTCTATTTCCACCGACGTATCCACTTGTGTCGTACAAAAGCTATGGAGAAAGGTTCTAAAATCCTTCTATGGGATTTCAGGGCTTTTGGGTGAACGTTAGAACGATCCCTCGAGATCGGTAGACAGCCCGATGAATTGTTACGAAAAAATTCCGGAAGGGATGCGAGGAGGGCTGTCGTAGATTTTGGGGAAACAGAAAGAAATAAATGCCGCAAGTAGATAGTTTAGCGTGGGTCAGACGTGGACTTAAAAGTAGGTTTTTATGTACTCGGTGGATGGTTTTTTTTCGCGTTGATCGGGGGTGAACGGAATTTTAATTTTGATGGGAGAAATAATGAGATTGGTAGTAGATAGATAGTAGATTAGATTGTGTGATAAATTCTCGCAATTAATGTATTTTATTTTTTATCCGCGACTTTGCGATTAGATAGATGAGGTATATATGTGCATTCGTAGGTCCTTTTCTTGTTCTACAAACCTATCTGCTTCAATTTTTCGAAATAATTAATTTTTATCAATTTTCTGGCTTTTGAAGTGGAAGTTCCAGGAGGTTAAAAAATTTATTTGAAACTTGAACTTGACAAACCAATCTTGAACGGTCCTCGGAGCTGTAGCATTTACTCCGAAAGGCGAAAATAGAGCAGAAATAATTTTTTTTTGCCTCCCGGAAGTTTTATTTTAAAAGCCTGAAAATTAATTAAAATGAATTAATTCGAAGAATTGGAGCGGATAGGTTCCTAGAACAAGCAAAGGACTTGCAAATCCATGTGTACGCTTTACCTAACAAATCACGAATTTACGGAGAAAAAACATACAAAAACAACGGAAATTTATTACACACCATAATACAATCCTTCAATTATATTGCAGCTTACTTGCCGGACAATTTTTCAAAATCCATGGTACATCAACGAAATTACGTCCTCATGAGAAAAAAGAATAACGAATCTACTGGTGGAAAGTTCCATGTGAATCAGACACACGCTGGGATTAGATTTTTATTTATTCATCGAAACATTTTTTTCTTTCGCGTCGATCGTGAATCAGCTAAATCCAAATCTCGATGTGCAAAACAATGAATCAGCTAGTAGATAATCCAATGTGGGTCAGACACCGACTTTTTGAGGTACTCGAATGTTTTGATTATTCACATCAACCCCCCTACCAACCGCCAACCCTTCAGATTCGATGTAAATCAATAAAATCTGGATTTTGAGGTAACGCAGAATCGGAAATTTTGGGTTTGTAGTATTTGCACGCCGGATTGACCTAATTTCTCGGCCCGACCGTCGGTTCGGCGATTGGCACGATTTCGTTAATGGTTCGAGGATTAATTCCCGTTGGTTCTGTTGCGCTGGCCATTGTCGAGGATCAACAGGACAGCTAAGTAGGTGCAACAGGTGTGTGCAAGCCCGTAAGAGCGAATTCGCAAAAGCTCCACTGAGCTCGCTCCGGAAATTCGCTATCGCAGCAATTTTTTTCTTCATGAACAATTTTCGTGAACTTCGAACTTTTCAAGGACGATTAAATTCGATCTGAATCTCAGAGTTCCCACGATTTTTATTTGAAGCCGAAAACATATATTTTTTTTCATAATTCAGACGATTCGAGAAAAATATGATTGAGGTCAAATCATTTTTAAAAACACACACAAAAGCTGTATCGAGTTCAATTAAAAAATTCGCTATCGCAGCTATTTTTCTTTGTGGTCAATTTTTCTGAGCTTTGAACTTTTTCAGCACAATCTACGTCAGCACCGAGACTTCGATCGAAATCTTAGAATTCCAAGGAGATTAATGAATAAATAAAATACATTTTCTTCTTGATAATTCAGACGATTGAAAAAAAATATGATTAAGCTCGAATAATTTTTTCGTATTCAATTTTCATGAGCGTTAAACCTTTTTCAACCGTTTTTCAAACAAAAAAAAATCTTTTCATAATTAAGACGACTCAATAAAAATATATTCAAGCTACAATAATCATTAAATCAATCAAATATCCAATAATTACGATAATTCGAAATTCATTGAATCAAAAATTCACCATCTTCCAAGTTGATCAAAACCACCCGTTTAATTTCTCAATATTCCGCGAACAGTTCAATTTTCGCGATGCGAATGAATTTTGTATCTTTTATTCCGGAGGATGGGAAAAAACGGTCGAAGAAGACGAAAAGATATCGTCTGTGGGTTCGAACAAGGACCAACGGATGCCGAAGACGGTGACGAAGAGCGAGACCGGGATGTGCGTACGCGCCGTTGTTCCATAAAGGCGCCAACCCACCGGGCACGACGAATCGTGAACAGATTCGTCGCAGGGCAGAACTAGGCGGACCAGGCGAGTTCGCAGGCGGCTATAAAAGCTCGCGAGCATCGTCGCGACGACGTCACACGCCGGTCGTGCACTCAACGGTGTAGAACACACGCCGGGAGACCTGGTGAACGTTAAATTGATCAACATTCGAGAAAAAAACCAAGAATTTAAACGAAAAAAAAAAAAATATACATAGATATAAGAGTTTTCAACGGCAGCTGCGAATTGTTACGAAAAAAAAATATTATCTCTCAAAAGAATAAAAGATAAATAAATAAATAAATTGAAATTGCAACGAGGAGAAACGGAATCGGGGAGAAGAAAAAATTCGATAGAGTGAGAGAAGGATTGAGGCTGATAGCCGCGATTTGATTATTCGAATAATTTATTCGAAGTTTGGAAAAATAAATAAATATTTGAGGTTTGGTCGAGAATTTGTTGTGAAAATTTTTGCAGTTAGATCGACTTTGATTCGATCGAAAAACCGAATTTGAGGAAAATCTATCCGGGTTTTGATTCACGTTAGCTCTCGAAATCTCACGCACCTGTTCGGAACTGTTGCCGATGATTCAGAACCGAGAAGTTGAATAAAATAATAAAAATAAATATTTTAAAAACACAATAAAACAATCTTCCGAGCGCTTTAAAATCGCGTTTATTTTGCCGGTTCCGAGAAAACCTAATCGTCGCCGAAGGAACGATCAAGGAAATCTTTCAAATTTCTCTTCGCAAGCACGAGGATTTCGTTTATTTGTTTTTTTCTTCTGGTTTTTTAACGGACGGGACGAGAAATTTTCGGCGAGAGCTTGCAAGAACTTGCGAGACGTCCGGAGTTGAAGAATCTGCAGATAAATACGTGAGTATTACCGTCAATTATTCTTCCATATTCGCGGTTTTCAAAATTCAAGTCCTAGCACGAAAAAAGAGAAGAAAGAAGCAAAAAAGATTTTTTTTCTTTTTTATTTCGATCGCATAGTTCGCTGCGTTTAATTCGGTCGAATACAATCCGAAGCTTTGAAACTTTCGAGTGTGTTTTCGATCACCTTTTTTTTTTTTTCGTTTCCGTCGTAAATTTCCGCACCAACGAATCGAACTAACCGAGCTGCCGATTTCATCCGTTTTTTTTTGTTCAAACGAACCGAAATCCGACCCATCTATCCATCGACTACGTCGCAATCCAAAAAAAAAAAAAACAAGATCAAAAATAAAAATGAATCATCGCGCGACAACATTTCTCTCTATCGAAGATTGTTCGTAGAACAATCAATCATTTTCTTTCACAAAATATAACAAATGACGAAAATAAAGAAATAAAAATAAAGAAAAAAGTCTTACAATAATAATAATAATAATAATAATAAGGGTGGATTTTTGATAAATAAAAACGACGTTATTTCGACGTCTCCGGAGAATTAAAAGCAAGCTGGCGACCCTTGAGGGATCAAAACCCTTGGTCCAGACCGAGATGTATGACACGATTGCCCAACGTGATACAATCCGATGAACTTATTGTCCAAAAAACGGGATTCGGTGTACAATTTTCATTTTTATTTCTCATTCAACCCCCAAACCCAACGGAAACGCGCGCGTGTGTGCGTGTCTGACAGTCGTGCGTGTGTCTGTCATGTCGATTTGGAGGAATAACGTTCCAACGGTGTTCGGAATTCGCGGGAGAAGCAATACAGCCGCGTTATTCCGAGTCAATTCAACCCCTCTGACAATGAGAGAGAAAAATCCCACACTCCGAGGAGTCACGAATGTACGAAGACATTTCTTCGGTGCGCACAATGGGGAATAAAGTGGTGAGACTGGAGGTGGTAGGGGGGGAAAGGGAAGATGAGGAGAGAAACGTAATCTGAGGTTTGTAATATCCTGGGAATTGTTGCAAACGTTGGCTACAGGTTGAGCGAGGGTGAGGAATTTTTTTTTTTAGGGATAAGAGTTGCGATTTTCACGAGTGTTGTATATATATAAGTGTGTCTGTGTGCGTGTGTGTGTGTGATTCGATTGTAGATCGAATAAACCAGAAGAGGAATAAACGTCGAGATTTAAACCCCGCGTGGCTTTGTAACAGGGAGAAAAGTGATTGGGGTAGCGGCAATAACGTTTATCATCTCGACTTTTGGTATTCAAAAAGAGTTTTTGTACGAAATAAGATTTTTTTTTATCTTTGTTTTTTTTTTCTTGAGATGCAGAAAAGGGATATGAGGGTGAATTTATTGTGGGTTATTGTAATTTTGCCCTGTGTTCGTCAAAATTTGTTTCTTTGTTCACGTTCGGGGTTGTGGTTTTTTGGCGTTGCTCGAACGGTTTTTATTCGAGCTTATATGTGGTCAAAATTATTATTATTATTATTTCCGTTATCATTATATATTATACAATAATATAATAATAATTACAATATTATTTTATGCATATAAAATGATAATATTATATTCTATAGAATAATATAAAAAATAATATATTTTTCTATGATAGAATAATATTATAACGATAATTATTGCCTCACGTAATTTTTTCAATAATTTAATTCGATCGTTTTTGAGGACGCAAATTTTTAAACGAATGAAAATTCAGTAATTTTTATTCGTTTATTCATTTACCAAGCCGTGATTTATTGTTTGTAAAGGATTCATTGAATTGTTGGCAACAGTTTTCAATAGTTGCATACACCGTGATCGAATTTCTCAACAGTTTTTTAGTATCACCGCTGGCAGAATTATCCGCAAATGAAAAGTACAAACTACTCCTCGTCGTAATACTGCACTATTGTTACGCATCCGTAAAAATTGATATTATCAAATTAAATAGAAATTCAATTAACAACGCCCATTAATACGAGAATTCATATTATATAAAAATCTTTGATTATATATAATCATATTTATAATAATAATATTTAATTGAAATTTGATTGAAAAAAATAATAATGATAATATTTTAGCAATGAAACGATAACAATAATTAGCGAATGAAAAGTGAGACGAAAATCAACGCATATATTGCAGTTCGATGAGCGATGCTCGTTACATCCTCGAGCACAGAGCCTACGCGTATATACATGTACATACATATATATAACGTATACTTACACATATGAGCGTGCGTGCTATCGTTCAGCCCTTCGAGTTCTAGCACTCGTGCGTGCCACGAATGCCGGAAGATACCGCCACGATGTCGATTTCACTCTGGACCGACCCCTCGAACCTATCCCTAGAACCTCCAAAGGTCTGCGATCCAAATTTACCACGTAATTCGTTGATCCAAAATAACACCGCCTACTTTCTTCCATCCCACGATTATTATTATTTTTTTTTCACTTTCCATCGTACGTAACTCGCGATAAAATGAAAGTGAAAGCTTTTTCTTGTTTCAAAATTTGTGCCAACGTAACCAAAAGTTCTTCCTCAAAATTTGGGGTTAATTTGAAGTTCTCTGCTATAATATTTTTCTTTTTCGTTCAATTCCAAGCAATGTACTATTTTATTCGCGCCGTCGAAGGTCTCATTTTATTTTATTGTACAAAGAAGTTGATGTCAAAGAATTCAGATACGGAAATATCAAAATTTACATTATTTTAAATAGATTTACGTTGAAAAATAATAATAATAATAAGCCGGAGGCTGCTTTCGACTTTCTCGAGAGCATATTTTTTATTTTTCATTCTTCGCTTCGAAAGCTCGACGGGAATTTCTCTCATTTTCTGTATGAAATTTATTTAACGCAAATATAATTAACGTTCCAACGACGTCACCGCTTTAAAAGAATAAAATTTAATAAAAAAATGAATTTAATGAGATTGAAATTAGATAAATTAGAGGGAAAAAAATAGGATGGAGACATTGGATTTGCACACGATTTTGGGATAACGGTAATAATCGATGGTTTTTAATTTTCAACAACTTTGCGTCACCGAATGTTGAGGCAAAGGTATTATTCGCAAAATTTTTATACCCCCTAGGATGAGCGAGAACTTAAGAACTTTTTTGTTGGACGGATATCAGTTTTAAGTCCTCAGGCAAAAATATATATTTTTTATTAA
Source organism: Sussaba pulchella (assembly GCA_963971145.1). Lineage (NCBI taxonomy): Eukaryota > Metazoa > Arthropoda > Insecta > Hymenoptera > Ichneumonidae > Sussaba > Sussaba pulchella. The sequence goes on along the minus strand of OZ020177.1, from coordinate 4,782,159 downwards.
TAGTTTGATGAGAATTATTTCGCTTCTTTTCTTTCTGTTTCGAGATTAAGGGCTCCGAAATTGTTGGTTACGTTACGTTTTGTAAAACGACAATCGACGTAATATCACACAACAAAATCCCACGTAGAAAAACTATCACACGGACAATATATCACATTAAAAAATATAACACCCGTGAAATATCGTAGAACGAGATGAAATTTTCTCAACAGTGTATTCTCGTAATTTGACAAATCATAATATAACAACAACAAATAATGTCACCAAATTTTAACCCCTTGGGGCCCTCACCCGACTCGATTCGCCCCTGCTAATCGCGGGCGCTACTGACCACGGGCCCCTCGGTTTTTCCACTGATTTTCTTCTCACGGATTCCCTCGGCAATTATTCATCCCCTCGATGTTGCATCCTGAAAGCAATGGACGTAATAAAATTAATTGATATCGTGATACGATGAGGTAAGCGTGAGCTTTCGCGATTCATCACGACCGAGCCGTTGCCAAATTTCGAGTGTGTTGGGGCTATCACTTGCGAGATCTATCAAGCACGTGGGCCACGAGAGTGGACGGATAAGTGACGGGGAATCCCATCAATGTGCACGCCAGCCAAGTGTTGCACAAGCGTTGCGATCGGCTTATCAGCATATGCGGGCGATCGAATATCGTTATGTGCACGAGCTATATGTACGCGGTGTCGTTAAACGGCTTCGGAATGGATTCCGTTGAGCCTGAGCTAATCGCGAGGAGAGTCGTTGACGTGAATCATCGGGCGGCTTGAAGATATGTGCGGTTTACATGCATGTATATGGATGAAGGGATGTATGGATAAATAATGAAAATAAATGTAGGGTAAAAAAAATTCAACATTGATTGAATATTGATATTACTAATGGATAATAATAATTATTATTATTTCTATTATTATATAATGATGATCTTTTATGGATAAATATGTATTTAATTATTTATTATGAAATAAATACGAATGAGAATGAATTATATATTTTAAAATTTAATCAATTAGAATTTGATCCATTATTTCTATACAGGCTGTATCGATGGATATTAATCAGTAATAATAATGATAATAATAATAATAATAAGATAATATTATATAATAGTAACAAAAATAATAATACATATTATGTTATAATAGTTATTATTATTAATGATATTTAAAAAATTTTGATTAATTATAATTCGATTCATTATTCCGATTCAGGCTGTATCAATGAATATTAATCAGTAATAATAATGATAATAATAATAATAATAATATAATATTATATAATAATAACAAAAATAATAATATATATTATATTATAATAGTTATTATTATTAATGATATTTAAAAAATTTCGATTAATTAGAATTCGATTCATTTTTCCTATTCAGGCTGTATCAATGAATATCAATCAGTAATAATAATAATAATAATTCTAGAATTATTATAGAAATAATGAATCGAGTCTGAATCGAGAATCTAATTATTCAAAATTTAATCAATATAATTCATTCTTATTATTATTACTATTCATTTTATAATAAATAATTCATACACATTTCTCTCCTTTATACTTAATAAATATAAAATATCATTATTATATAATAATAATAGTAATAATAATAAATATTATTATTATTGACTATATAGAACATCATAAATACATATTTGCGAATAATATATACATAGAGAAAGAAAAACAGAGGCGAAAAAAATTGCTTATAGTCGAATGGATTGAATTTAAAAAAAATTATACATCCACGATGGAGAAAAGATAGACTCTAAAAATACTCAAAGAACGATCGAACACGAGATAGAAAGAAAGAGAGGAATTTCAGTACCCAAAAGGTTTTGTATCGAGTGCGAATTGCCGCAATTTCGTTCTCTTTGACGTGAAATTGACTTCCCGTTATCCGGCGGAGACTTCCGGTACTTCCGGTTGCTCGTCGCAACCCCTTGAGCTCTTTACGTTTGTCTATAAGTCTATATACATACACACACTCGCGCTGTTTCGACCCTGCGGGCCGTAATATCGCCTATCGAACTTTCGAACCGTCGTCCAGCGGCAAAAAGGTTCATCGATTGAGAAACTCGGAGCAATCAAATTTTTTTCCAAGCCGCGAATAAAGACGAAAAAATGAACCGAGCGACGTTAAGTGGTCGAACAAAGTTTTGCGGTTGAAAAACCAAATTCCGGCAAGTTTCTATTATTCGGAAAAGCGAACGTCGATTAGCTTTGAACGAAAGCTCGCGCTTTCGACGACGACGAAAATTCGTAAAATCGATTAAACGACGAACGTTCGCGCGAGTGTGTCGATCGATCGAGCTGTCCGGAAGTTAATTGATTCACGATTTAATTGACTCTCGATACGCCACGAAAAACCTCGCTTGGATGAGATTTTTGAGAATGACGGATAGAACCCAAAAAACGAAAAGCGCGGGACTTTGCTGACGCGATTTTCCCGCAATTGGGGACAATTTTTTTTAGGGAGTTTTATTGGATCGCGTTTTTTCGGAAGTTTCGATGACGAGGGGAGGACGTGAATTTTTTGGAAGACGGTGGAGGATGATTTCGTGAGCTTGAGAGCTTGGATGAGTCTTGAAAGCTCGACGTTTCTTCGCAGATCAGAATTGATAACGGCTGGGACCTTTTAATCGGCGAGGAATCAAACGTCGTAGAAAGGGGTTGGAGATAACCCCTTTCTACCCCTTTGTCATTTTGGACACTTTATAATTTTCGAATCAGTTCGAGATCGAGGGTTAAACTTTGACTGTTTGACTTATTGATTATGAAAATTTCATGGGAATATTATGAACTCAATATTGATTGATTTACTAGTTTTCAAAGTTGTTATGAGTCTGTTGATTCTATTAAGACTATTATTATCATTATTGTTAATTAATTGATCAATTAATTTATAAATACTCGTAATAATAATTATTATGATGCTAATAATATTTACAAAAAGGAAAGAGAATTTATATATTGTATTAACTTAGGTTATACATTTTTTTCCCCATTCCAATGTCGAGGAAGAAATTAATTATTAATATTGATAGAAAAAATGTAAATATTAGATAATAGATTGAATATTTTCAATATTATTATCATTAATTAATAGATAATAATAATATTTAATCTATTGTCTATTTTTTTTCTACCAATAATGAAAATCAATGTCTTACTTGATATAAAATATAGGAAAAATATATATACCCGAAATTAATATAACATACAAAGTTACATTAGATAATAACTACTAACGGTTAATTATTTCCGTTATTCAAATCATTAGCCTTATCTATTTTTTTACTATCGTTTTGCTATCAATAATTCACTATTATTCGGCATTGAATTTACAAATATTTTGCTTTCACGTCCAAAAACCCGAATTACTTAAAAACCAATTTCAATTATTAACAACCGGAACACGAAAATATAATTTATCATTTTATCATCATTTCGCGAAGTTTTAAAGACGACTGCAGATGCGATGTTTCATGCGGTAAAAGCAAAATACGCATATAGTCGATGCACCGTTGGTAATTAAACAATTACCATATTCAACGTAGTTCGGAACTAGGCGGGGGTCGTTTACGATGTTGTGGCAGATAAATTCTAAAGGTGAAAGATGTTGGGAAAACAAATTTGGGAATACCGGAGGGCTTCTTGACGGAAGTTTCCCTCCCTAGAGCTTAAGGCTAAATTGTGCCAAGATAAATTCATTAACCGACAAGCCGAAGGGATGCAATGTGTTTACAATTATAACGGAGGCCCGAGGCTTTACCTATATCTAAAATTGAAATATAATGAATATCATCAAAAAAATTATGAACCTTTCATTAACCACTGCTAAATTATTGGTTACAATGAATATACATAATTATTTTTATATATATTAAAAATCAACAATAATAATAACGAAAATATTATAACTATTATTATTTCTATATAATATAGAATGAACTATATCATAAAAATATGGGAGTTACTAATCTATATTGGCCAATAAACTAATTTCAAAGATGTAATTAATCGGTCAATAATCAATCAGTTATTGGTTTTATTCACTTTTAATTTAATAATTGATTAAATATAAATAAATCCATCAATATGCATCAATCATATATTTAATATGAGTAATAATTCAATTATCCAACAATTAACAACTAATTTATTATTTATTGATCAATTATATTTCTGCAAATTAGTTTATTGAGCAATAGAAATAAGTAACTCCCATATTTATATAATATAATTCCTCCTACATTATATAAAAACAATGATACTAATAATAATAATAATAATAATTATTATTATTATTATATTATATACATATTATTATATTAATAATTATATTTAGGTATTATATATTATTATATTAATAATAATATTATTATTATTAATAATAATAATATTAATTATTATTATTATATTATATTATTTATATTATTATTAATATTATAATAATATTATTATTATTGTAATAATAATAATAATAATAATAATAATAATAATTATTATTATTATTATAGTTATAAATAACTATATAAATACTATAATAATTATATTATTGTTATTATTATTTTCATGTATATAAAAAAATCTATATTTGATATATAAATATATGTAGGCCCTTTCGACTCCCCTTTTCGTCCAGGATCGCATTTCCGTCCGACATTTCGCGATTACTTCTCCGTAAATCCCCCCGCACGAACATATCCGATCCCCGGCTCTTAAAAAGCCGTGCAATAACTTCGAACCACGTTTCTCATCATCGACGGGCGCGGGAACGAATCGACGATTGTCGATTCATCTATGTATGAGATTTTTCACGCATCGCAGCAGCCAAAACCGGCCGGGACAGTCGTTCGTAGATTGCGCGAGCTTCGCAAAAGATTCCTCACATCGCGAAGTCATGGAAACCCGGAAACCGGCAGCTCAATGTATAATATAATATCTCGGGAATAAAACCGGAAGCGACTCATTCGAGATCAATTCAATTCAAGAGATGACATTCGCTTGGCAGCTTCCATACTTTGCGGGGAATTCGGAGTGAGTGGGTGGATATTTGGAAAACTTTATTTCCGATGCAATGCGAAGTTTTGTAGACATTTTAATTATATCACAACGAAACGAATGATAATGAAATAATAAAGTGGAACAAGATTGAATAGAATACCGGGATTCAGTGGGAAGAAAAATTAATGGAGAGTGGAATCGTTTTGTGGGAGGACGGTGACTCGTTTGCAATTATAATGAATGAGGCGAATCGATAAAGTTTTACGCGGCGATGAAACTATGAATTTTTTAGCGAACCATGATTAATTTCATCCGAAGCGTATGGGGGATGTGAGGCCGGGCGTTATCCATCAGTCGCGGCAGCGCCACCTTCCGTAATAAATTTTTGATAAGCCGAGCCCGGAAGCGCGATAACCCGCGCTGTGGTTTGAATCGCAAATTCGGATGGCAAAGTCGAGTTTGCGTGTGAGGAGACTTTGATTAATTAGATAGTACGAAAATAGTACGAAGATGAGGGCGTTAGATTGTCCTATGTTTACACGTTTAGTAACAAGAAGTGCATAATTAATCGCGTCACTGTTGGTAGTTAAATTGTTTTTTTTAGTGTAGATCTTTATCTAGATTTGATTTAAATATTAATTGAATTATTTGATTTATTTTTTGATCGATTTATTGATTAATTCGTAGGGTGCAAATATATTCCTCCGATAAGACATTCGGTCAGTTTTTTTTTAACGCTATTGGCAACCCGGAAGTTGAAGTTTTTTTAAAACTATTGGCAACCGATCTAATTAATGCACCTCAATTTTCGTTAAAATATTTTTACATGACCCTTGAATATACATTTTTTCAATTCAATATTTTTTCCTTTCACAGTTACAATAACTTTCAATAGACAACCTAATAAATAAATAAAAATTTGATTAACAATCTGACATTTGGCTTCGTTTATCATCGACAAGGACGTTAATTAATCAAAGTTTTTGTGATAGAAGCCTCGATTCTACAACTTGTGGCTGCTGTCTTCCTGCGCTTGTTTCTTTCTTCCCATTTTTTTCTTCATATCGATGACAGAAGAAGCTTCCTATAAGAGCAGGTGTCAAGCAACGTTGTTGTAGCCCGACGAGAAGAGAGAAAGAGACGGGAAAAGAGATGTCGGAGTATCGAATGTCACGAAACTCTGATCGCTCAGTCAACGTGAAGTAGGAAGTTGGTCGGATCTTGCCGGTATATAAATTGCGACGCCGGTCTTTGAGTGACGTTCAACGACGTCTTTGCTCTCCCCCCCTCTTCCCTTCTTCCTATACTCATTTCTTCGATATACGTTCGGATAAATTCTCGAGATTCTAAAACTTCGCATTTGACGGGATTCCATTTTTTTTTTATTTCGCTTTTTTTTCTCGTCGATCGCACGCGATGCTGCGAATGCGGAAACGATTGTGATTGGTTCAGGTTGAGGAGGTCATGTTCCATTCTAGACGGGCTGTGATGTATATTAAATCGACCCAGTCAATTTTCAACCCCTACATTATTCGTTTTCTTAATTGATTCATTTTTTATTTGTTTTTTTTGGTTTTTTCACACGAATTATTTAATTATTTAAATTATATTATAATTCCTGAATGATAAATTAGAGAATCTAACCCTAATTTTGATAAAAGATAATAATGAGCCTAATGATGAAGTATACATAAATTTCTTTATCCGAAAATTAACTTCAGAATCATAAATATATTGATTTTATCGAAAATTCGAATAAAAATGAATCAAATGAAAATAATTCCAATGTGGTTCGTGATTGTGTATCATTTTGATAACTCAATAAGTTTGATAGTTAGAAGTTTTGGTCCAATAGTGAAATAATATAAAGTCAAAGGAAATTTAAGAAGGAGAATTTTTGTGAAATTGTAGAAAAACAAATTATTCAATCAAATATATTATATTGATATATATAATTTATGAATGAAAAATTATCGAATCTCACCCCAATTTCGATAAAAAATACCATTGACTCCATTAATAAAACACAAATATGAATTCTTCAATTAAGAAATTGTCGTAAAAACCTCAAATATATCAATTCAATTGCATGATCAAATAAAAATAAATGAAACAAAAATAATTCTAGTACCATTCGTACTCTTCACTCTTCGTCACCCTAAAAACCTTCTTCCTCATTGAATCCCCCCCCCCTATAGAA
>OZ020177.1:4722433-4769933 GCA_963971145.1 Sussaba pulchella | reverse complement strand
CACCAATGAAATTGATAATTCGAATAAATTCACCAATATGTCATCTACGTAGCCATAATCCTCTCCGTATCAACATATCCCCACGTTTTCCTCGAATCAATCCAACGAACTCAACAAAAATAATTACTCGCCAAGCCATAATATATAAATAATATAATAAATAACAATAACCATAAAAAAAAACCAATTTAATCAATACCATCGATACGTCTCATCCCATAAGACCTTATCAATTTCATTCCATTCAAAATAACTCAATATCGTTCGTACAAATCTAATATTATATCCCATCGACTTGTCGCCCTATTCTTAGATTTAAAAAAAAAATCTCCTCCCGATTGTAAACCTTCTCCTCTCCCAAACCCACCCCCGTTTCCGTCACGCTCCCGGATCACGTTGTCGCGTCGATCGTTTTCCCCATCGTTGTATTTCTCGTCTCCCATAGACGCTCGGAAAATCAGGATAAACGAATTATTTCCTTCTGGCTAAGTTTGTTTGCGATCGGCATTGAATCCAGTCGAGAAATTGCGGGGGTGGAGGAGGCAAAGCCCGATGCTGGCTCGAGCAACGACGAGGGGGGATGATGGGGAGGAGGGCTGGGAGGGAGGGAGACGTGTGCTTGTCGTGAGGAGTCCAGGAGGGTAGGGGGGAGGGTTGAATAGGTGATGAAATAGCTTTCGAAGCAAGCGAATAATGCGCTCGCCAACGGGATGTCGGGGAGTACGCCGACCACTACTACTAGAACGAGGAATGACGAGTATGGGCGAAGCTGGGGTGGGGGTGGGTGGGTTGATGAGCCGTGTTAAGCTCCCTTAAGGAGGTATTAACGCTTTCACGGCCGTTACTCGCGTGCTTCGCGAAAATTGACCCTCGTCCGGCTGCATAGGTGCTATTGTACCTTTGGCGGTTTTTTTCTTTCCCTTTTTTTCAGGGATTTTTAACCCTGTCGGTGTGTATCGCCATTATTCGCACTGTTTGAGGGCTGACGTAGCTCTGCGTGTAGTGAAAACCCGGGAAATTTGAAAATAAATTATTATAAAGGTTGAATTGGAAGCGGAAAAAGATTGAATTGTTGATTTCGCAATTTTTTATTAACTTTTCTGCTATAAGAAATTTTTTTTACATATTAGTATTATTTTTTTGTGGTTTCTGGACCGATGTTTTGAGACAAAGTCAGCAGGATTAGTCAGTCGCTATTTATGCTATTTAATTTTTTTTCTCAAATCGTGACAATTGTTTTGTCTATCGTCGGACGAGAGGTTTTTGTAATTTTTTGGTTGAACGATTTTTTATAAATTATTAAACACTAATCTTTCTTTTTGATTGCAAATTAAAGTTTGAAATACTGTAATTTTTTTATTTTTGAACGCTAAATATTTCCGTCAGACAATTGCTGCTGCATTATTTTACTAGATTCTTTCTCATTTTTGCAGATTGGATAATTTTTGGTAAATTAATCATCTCGACCATGGTTGCTATCGGTAGTTCATTTATTCCCGTAAAAAATAATATTAATATGTTTAAAAAATGTTTCTTTTAGTTGAACCATTAATGAAGAATGCGAAATCAACAGTTTAATTTTTTTTCACCATATAACGTTTCTCCAAAATCTATTCTCCAAAAGCTTTATCAAAAAAACAAAATAAAACAACGAAAAATTAAAAGGAAAACCAACTCTACAACAACAAAAAACAACTGAACACTTATTTTTCGTCAATCCTATCAAAGAGAAATAACATCCACCATTTGCGAAAAAAAAAAATTAACCAATGATTTAAAAAAATCAATAATCATTCCGCCATCAATTCTCTCAACCTCTGCCATTCAAGATAAAACCTTCGACACACGCAATTGAGATTATCCAATAAATTCGTTCACAAAAAAATATAATTAAAAAAAGAAAAACAAGCTTATATCGGTAGTATTGGAATCGAGGAAGCTCGATTGAGTGAGTAAAACGGTTCGTACGAAGAAATATCCGCTCGAACGAAACAGAATGGGGAATTAAATTGTGAGAACTAAATTAGAATTCGTCGCGTCCGTTGTCGTGAGCTGTCGTTCTATATCTTCGCGACTTAAATACATACATCTATACATAAATACATATGTATACGTACATTTATCCATATATATATATGTATATATATATAACGAACTAGTCGTATATTTCGTACAGCTGCACACCATTCGCGTTCCCATGGCCGTATCACCATAGACGTGGCACCTGCCAACCGTCGACAATATCCGTGCACCTCCCACACACCCACAAATCCCCACTTTCCACCTGCAACGACACGCAAATGCCTCCACGAAAACTTTTTGCCTCACACACGTACGAACGAATCCTCGCAAAAACCGTGAAATCGTCTCCGACTTTATTGAATTCCATGCGCGATTCCCCGCTCGCGGGGTTGCGTTATCTCGCAACGTCTCTACCGTTTCGAACGTTACGACGATGCACGAAAAACAAACACAAACACGACGAGCTTAACAAGAAAAAACGTCATTGAAACGTTGAAAAATATCGTCTCGAGCTTCGGCATATTAAAAACACGGAGACGTTTGTGTCTTACGCGGAAGTGCAAATAACGGAACGTGTGGGTAAACAGTTGAAAATAAATTGAAACTTATACCGCTCGTATTTCGTTTTGTGTACCGATACCCAACCGTCCCACATCGCCGCCGGCTATGTTTCCGCATACGTCGACTTTACTACTTCATTCGCAACGCCGGCGATGCATCGAGCGACTTGCTCGACTGGAAAACGAGAGCCGGGATACAGTCGGTACAGCGATGTATTTTTTTTTTTTCATACAACGATGAGAATAATAATAACGGTTGTCGTTGTTATTGTTTTTATTATTATTATTATTATTATCATTATTATTAATATTATTATTATTTTTATTATTGTTGTTGTTATTATTATTATTATTATTATTATTATTATTATTATTATTATTATTATTATTATTATTATTATTATTATTATTATTTATTTTTTTTTTTTTATCGTGGCAAAATTATTATTATTATTATTATTATTATTATTATTATTATTATTATTATTATTATTATTATTATTATTATTATTATTATTATCATTATTATTATTATTATTATTATTATTATTATTATTATTATTATTATTATTATTATTATTATTATTATTATTATTATTATTATTATTATTATTATTATTATTATTATTATTATTATTGTTATTATTATTATTATTATTATTATTATTATTATTATTATTATTGTATGATAAATTCAAGGTTATTGAAATTTCCCTTTCTGTGCTAGAAGAGATCTTATCAAATAATATAAATACCTATGCTTATTAAATTGACTAGGCCAAATTTTTCCGGTAGATTACAATTATAATAATAATACCATAATAATGGTGATCATTATTATTATTACTATTATAATTATTATTGTTGAAAAAAATACAAAATTAATAAATAATGAATATAGTTATGAATATAATAATAGTATGGTAGCATGGTAGTAATTGTATTATTATTATTATTATTGTTATTATAATTATAATTATTATTGTATGATAAATTCAGAAATATTGAAAATTTCTTTGTGCTAAAATCCATGCTGTGCTAGAATTAAAAATTTGACTTGACCAAATGTTTCCAGTTAAATATAATAATAATGATAACATTATAATAATGGTGATCATAACTGTTATTGCTATTACAATTATTATTGTAAAAAAAGAAAAATCAATAAGTAATAAAAAACTAAAATTAGTTATTAACATAGTAGTCGCACGCTACCATGGCAATAATAATATTATTATTATTGTTGTTATTATTATTATTATTATCATCGTCTTATTGTACTGGAAAAAATCTGATCTCGACAATTTTATTAGCATCCCATCGATAATACCGGAGAAAAAAAAATGACCATTCGAATACGTCTTCCAATAAGACGTATTTGTCTTTGGCGTAATTGTGTATCCCGTATCGGTTACCTCCCCGAGACAGAAAGAAGGATTGAAAAGACCGCGAATTACACCGGCGCAGAAACGATTAAAACGAAGTTTATAGGCTTCGTTTTTCTTTTATTCTTTTCTTTTTAATTATCCGCGTTTTCGAACCGTCGAGTCGGTTTTCCAGTCGCTAACCGACGAACTTGCTTACCGTCGTATAAATCGTGAGAAAGCTTTCCGCTGACGTTTTAATTTCCGTGCTGCTGTGGCTCCTGCTGCTGTTGCTGCTTCGACTATCACCGCTGTTAGGCCGAGGAGTATCTCTCTCTCTCTCTCTCTCTGTCTCTTTCTGTCATTCTCTCCCTCTCTCTCTCTCTCTCTTTCGCTGTCTCTCTCTTAATATCTCTTGCTCTCTCTTTTCTCTCTCTCTCTCTCTCTCTCTCTCTCTCTCTCTCTCTCTCTCTCTCTTTCTGTATGTCAGTCCAGGCTGCAAATTGCAAATGCAAATACGCGGCTGTAACGTCGCGGGAAAACGGGCACTTGATCTCTGTAGGCCGTTTCAACGAAATGTGTGTCGCATTTGTTGCAGACTATAAGTAATAGCTAACGGGAACGATATGGCATGGAAATAAAATTGTACAGCGAAGAAGCAGAATAAATAATACGTCCCAACGAGTCATCGTATTTTTGGTAATAAAAAAAATATTTTTTTATAAATAAAAAAACTTTCGATTGAAAAAAAATCAATAAAAAAAAATTTTAATTTAAAAAAAGATGTTCAATTAAGGTTTTTTTTTTGGTCATCAACGTGTTTAACTCGGGAGTTTAGATAATTTCGGCCTCACTTATGCAAACTTTGGGTTGATTCGTCGATAACGAGCTTAAAATCCATTTTTACGAAATTTCTTTTTAATATTTAAAAAATTGTTTTTTTTTTTTATTAAATCAATTTTTCGATTTATATTTTTCTCTAATTTGTTGAACCCCTAAAGAGGAATTTCACGATAGCATGAACGATGTTTACTGGTGCAGCACACGATCATAATTTTGTATCACATCGGAAACAATGTTGAGAAAAAAAAAGAAATTGATAAGAAAATAGAACAAAATTCGGCTTCGTCAATGAGGAAATTTAATTACGACGTCCATCTGCGTCATCGCGTCCTCGAGTCATCGAAAACAATTCAATTCCCGGGTTCATTATGACTTCGGGATAATTTTATAATTGTGCGAAATAGCGCCCGGACGGAAGATCGAGTAACCTAATAATTAATGAACTTCTCGAGAGTTCGTTCTCGTTTAATGAAACCGGACGGAAGCGAGCTACAGTATCGTCCGGTATTTCCGGGTACTTCCTATATACCCCTATTTTCCTTCGAAACTTCAATGGCCCTTTCAATTTCTGGAGCTTCCTCTCGAACGCCAAACTTTGCCCTGTTTCCGCTAAGTTAAATACTCTTCCTTCCTTCCATTCTATTCCTAAAAAAAGAATTGAAAAAAAAGAAACACTGAAAAATGTGTGTAATAAATCTTAATTGTTCTCTTCGAATTAAAACGATAAGATTAATTGCTTGCATATCCATTAAAGTGAATATTCCATCGATCGATATCACCAATCGATCAGAAGTCGGTTGATTTATCAATTATTTTGATCAGGAATATTATGAAACAAATATTTTGCCTAATTCGGTAATTTAATCGATTTAATTGATCCGATAAAGGATTTTCCCAGATCCTTCGCGAGATCGAAACATTTGAGATGGGAAATTCTGTATCGAGAATCTTCCCTGAGAGTTATTGAGCCGGAAGTTGGAACTGACCTTCGGAGCAGTCACACGGTCGTTACATTCATTGACTCGAACTACTCGAATCCTTTTCCACGCTTTTGAAAAACTTTGCATCTCATCAGATAAATGAGTTCTCGTATTGATGAAAATCTTGAAGCTTGATATATATAAATAATTACAGTAAAAAAATTCTAATACATATAAAATAGCAATTATTATTCTTATTATTATTATTATTATTATTACTCCTTTCTCCTTCACAGGAATACAATCAATAATTATTAATTAATGCATTGCAATTCATTCTGAGAGGCCTTAGCCCAAATACGAAATATATAATAGTTTTTGTCAAAAATAATTGAGTAATTTTTATTGAGGATATATAGTACATTATTTTTATTATTATTATTTTTGTTTTCATTATTATTATTATTATTATTATTATTATTATTATTATTATTATTATTATTTTTATTATGATTATTATATTATTAATATAATAATAATATTACTATAATATAGTAATATTTATTATTATTATTATTTTATTATTATATTATTAATATAATAACAATAATACTATAAAATAGTAATATTTATTATTATTGTTATTATTATTATTATTATTATCATCATCATTATTATGCAAAAAGTACGTATTGTACCGTCAGAGAAATCCGGAAGCTCGAGGCACGAGTGGTAATCGTAGATAGTCGAATCTCGCAAGAAGTTGCAATAACATTACCGAAAACTTACAACCCGGTACTTCATCGAAGTATTACGTCGTAGGCGTATTATTTCGCCCACGAGTCCTTAACCGTTTGGCTCGCCGCGATAACGATGCCACACCGGGTAATTGCATCTCACGTAAAAAAAAAAAAAAGAAGAAGAAGAAGAAGAAGGAGAAAATGGAAAAAAGCGCGATCGCTGGAACGCGAATGCGCTTTCAGGCTCGGTGCACCGGCTATTACAGCAACGATGCTCGAGGTTGCCGGTGGTTACTATCGGGCATCTGTCACCGTACTCTCGAGGTTGGCTTATAATGTTCCATCTGTTCGCCGCTATTCCACGGAGTACCGAGGGCTTATATAAAAATCATGGATTATCTCACTTATTGTCGCGGAGAGAAGAGAAGAGATAAAATGAGAAAAAAAAAATGATTTATTAGCAGCGTGCATCGGATCATGCGATAACATATTTTCTTTTCTTTTCTTCTTTTTTTCTCCGTACAACTGGATTACTCACTAAGTAATCGTCCTAGGGGAAATAATTTTCCAGTGTAGCTAGTGAAAAAAGTTTTTCCGAATTCCTTCGGTATTTTTTAAAATTATTGTTGTTATTATTATTATTATTATTATTATTATTATTATTATTATTATTATTATTATTATTATTATTATTATTATTATTATTATTATTATTATTATTATTATTATTATTATTATTATTATTATTATTATTATTATTATTATTATTATTATTATTATTATTATTATTATTATTATTATTATTATTATTTTATTTTATTTTATTTTATTATTATTTAAAACTGATATTAATAGCGAATTTGACGAAATTATACGCAGTGTATATTGACTGAGTCAACTAAACTCGGTGAGTTTATAATTTACAGTCGAAAAAAATGATAAGACAATAATTGAAAACCAAGAATAATAAATATAAAAATAATAATAATAATAATAATAATAATAATAATAATAATAATAATAATAATAATAATAATAATAATAATAATAATAATAATAATAATAATAATAATAATAATAATAATAATAATAATAATAATAATAATAATAATAATAATAATAATAATAATAATAATAATAATAATAATAATAATAATAATAATAATAATAATAATAATAATAATAATAATAATAATAATAATAATAATAATAATAATAATAATAATAATAATAATAATAATAATAATAATAATAATAATAATAATAATAACAACAACAACATAAGAACAGCCTTAAGGTGGCGTAGTCGTAGACGTCCGGACTATTTTTCTGCCATGCTTATAATTAATTTCTCATTCTCGTTGTACGATGATAAAAGCTCGGAGTTAAAGTTGAAAAAGCTCGAAACGATCTGCACCCCTCCCCTCCACTCCGCTTAAACCCCCCTGCCACCCCCGTTCTGCCATGAGCTCCCCCGTGCGTTATTCATGCGTCCGCAAGCACATTCGATCTTGAACTTCGACGAAAGCTCATCAATGATGCTCTTGGCCGGCCTACGAGTGAAAGCCTCGCTCACAATGCGATTCTCATCGTCCTCCCGGCTTCCACAATGCTCCGCACAACCGCTAAGCTTCTGTAACGTCTATTATTAACGTAACATCGCGCAGACAAGCGCCTCTCGTACCAGAATTCAACCGGCGTCCGAGAATTCATCATTGCGTGTAAATGCTAATAAGCCGAGTTGCATAAATCAAGCGTCTCGTTGGGTTATTATTGGCGTGGGAAATATTGGATAGTTAAGTTGCACGGGGAAATTTTGCGACACGTGTGGCAATGCTTGGAGCTCTTCATCGACGTCGGTTTACATCAGACGGATTTTTTTTTTTCGTAATGCTGGAGCGTAATTTACCGAATTTGATTTTTATGAAATTTTGTTTAGTTTTTTAATTCATTTATTCTATTGTAATTTTTTTAGAATTCTTATTATTAATTTTTTATTTTATTTAATTTTTATTTCTATTCAAAAATTCGGGGGATTGTCGTATTAGAATTCGTCGCAACAGAACCGATATTCAATGATCGAGAGCTGATTTAGTATTTATTTTTTATTTCTTGCATCACAAGTTTTGATCATTAATTATTTTATCATTCCTTCTCCAAATATTATGCAAATCTTCCAAAAAAGTCAATATTCTATCAATTCTTAATGCGCATATCAAGTTTTTGATTTCTCAATTAATTTTCATGTATTTTTGATCTTATCTTATTTTAAATATAAATTCTGTGAATATTGGATTATTATTTATGGTGAATTATTTTTTTCTCTCTAAATTCATTTGCAAATCCTTTTCTTGCTTTACAAACCTATCTGCTTCAATTTTTCCAATTAATCAACCAAGAGGCAAAAAAAATTTATTTGAACCTTGAACTTGGCAAACCAATCTTGAGCGATCCTCGGATCTATAAAATCTACTATTCAACCACGTCGAAAAAAAATTTTTTCCCCTCCCGAAACTTCCATTTCGAAGCCCTCAAAATTGATTAAAATCAATCAATCCATCCAATTAAAGCAAATAATTTCGTTCAACGAGAAAAACCCTCGCGAATGCATACGATACAATTTCACCCAACAAACCACAAAACTGCTGAAAAAAAAACAAAATACAAAAACACCGAGAATTTATAACCCACCCCAAAGTACTCCAAACCCATTTTCACGGGTCGAATTACCATCCCCTGCCACCACACCCATACATTTTTCCATATTCCCCTCTCACCGAGCCACAAGTGCCAATTCGTTCCATTTCCTCTCTCACCTCTCGAACGTTTCATCTCATCTCAAGTACTCCGAAACGGGCTGGACCCAGAACGAGACGAAGGGGGATGGATTAATCATCCATCCTCCCACGCTCACGCGATCTCCGTACCGCGATCCATCCTACATCCACGAGATTTCGATATCGCGAGTCTAACCTTCATTCAGGTGCGTCCAAGAATTTTTGAAAAATGTCTCAAGGGTGAAAAAAAAAAAAATACATAAAAGAAAGAATAAAAAAAAAGAAAGAAAGGTAAAAGAAAAGTAGGCGTTAGAAGCTTTTGGTGAGCGATGGTTCGACCGAAAAATCGACGGAGAACCAGAGGTTTTCCAAGAGGCTCGAGGAAAAAAAATATTCTCGGTGTATTTTCCTCCCCTCGTTCGGCACCGCCGTGGGTAATTGAAAAACGCCCCCCCCCCCCCTGCCCGGTGGGTGAGAAAACCGTCGGCCGAGCCGGCTACGAGTCGTAAATTACGCAAGACAAATTAAACGACCCGGCGTGTTTAATGAAGCAGCGCGGTACGCTGATATTGTGTCATTTGGGTAAAGGAAGGAGCTACGGGGGGGGGGGGGTTGATAAAGCCGTAAACTCGGTTGAATCGTTTACGAGGACTCATTCACGATACTGGGAACATCGAATAAAAAAAAGGAACTATAAAAAAAAAGAACGTGTAGGCGATAAAAAAATGTTTTTGATACGAAAAAAAAAATATGTTTTGTTTATTGGGCGGTGTGGAAATCTTGGGGGATGAAGGGATTGAAATGGTTTGGAGGCAGGGATCTTAGGGTTGAGAGTTTGAGGGAAGAAATTTTGGAGAAAGATTTTAATTGATTGATTTATGTAGGTTAGGTTATTTTTTTTGTTTAATGTCAGGCAATAGGTGTAGATGTTCTATGGATTAATGGGTCTGCGTCCATTTTTGTAGAAAAAGGTTATGCATGAAAAGATTGTTGATACCTTTTTTGATGAGATATTACAGAGATTTATTCGTTAATTTATTTAGAATGGGTGGTTAAAGTTTTATTTAAAATACGGTGAATTAATTAAAAACACTGGAAGTCTATTTGAGGCACCAAAATGATTTTCTAAACATTGCTAATTTATTTAAAATACGAAAAATTTATATGAAACACTGAGAATTTATCAAAAATACTCAAACTCGATTCTGGATACGCAAAATTTATTTAAAATACTGCGAATTTTTCTCAAAATACTAAAAAAAATATTTTAAGTACTGAGAATTCATTCTACGTACTAAAAAAAAATTGTTTCAAGTACTGCAAATTAATTCAAAACACAAAACATATTTAAAAACCGGAAAAATTATTCGAGATTCAAGATACGCAAAACGTATTTGATACAAAAAAATTATTTCAAATTATGAAAAAATCCCGACGTCCACCGAATCGTTTGCGTAACCGCAGGTGCGTAAATTTATCCCTCAGTACTATTGACCGAGTTCATAAAACTCCGAGTACCTCGCGAACGTGAAAATGTATCGCAGCTGCAGCTGCAGCCGCGGCTGTACTTCTGTCGAATGTAAAAAAAAACAAAAATGAGGCTAGTAGCGTGTAATACTTTATTCGCGAGCAGCAGTTTTCCATTATCCGTCGGAGCAGGATAATTCCGACGTATGAGAATTGTGCGATGCGTCATATAACGTAAGCACGACTGTATCATGTTGTGTATGTGCGTGTTTGTGTTTATTACGAAGCAACGGATGATCAAATTTGATTACTTTTGTGGAAACTCGCGATGGAAATGAGATTGCAAAGAATGTTGATGAAATCGTAACAACGGATTTATTGCTATTGTCATTATTATTATTATAAAATTTGACATTTTTTGACAATAATAATAATGATAATAATAATAATAAATGCTCCGTAAAGCCAATGAATGCAACGCGAAACGTATGTACGTGCAATTTTTGTTTGTTTTTTTTTTTAACAATTGCAATAGAAATAAACGCGATACAAGCGGAAAACGAACAATAACGTTTTATTTGTGTGTATATCAACGGTAATTCTATATTGTCCGGAAACTCTCGTACTGTAGAATGAAAAAAAAAATGAAATTTTTGTACTGTTTGATTGTCTTCTTTTTCGTCCGGATCCGATTGTTAAAAAAAAACATTTACGTGTTTTTTCACGTGTTAATTGTGGGATGTAACGTGGAATAAAAAATAATTGGAGGAGATGGAGAGTATTTTTTTCAAAAAGAATAAAATGATGAAGAAATATTATTCTGCAGGATAATTTTTATGGATCGATTGAGCATTTCGGTTTGAAAAGAGAAGGGATGAAACGTAAGCTCGACGTAATTATTTTGATACTGAGTGAGTTGGCTTGAGAAATTATGTTTACTCACTGGGTGATGTTGTAACATTTTTTTTCGCAATAATGTGGATGATTGGATAATGAAAACATGATAAGGAATAAACACCGAATTAATTAGGATGCGATTTAATTTGATAGTATAACAATAACGAGAGTAGTATAACAAATAATAATAATAATAATAATAATAATAATAATGATAATAATAATATAATAGGTATGATATTATAATATAATAATGATAATAATAATAATAATAATAATAATGATAATAATAATATAATAATGATAATAATGATAATATAATAGGTACGATATTATAATATAATAATAATAATAATAATAATAATAATAATAATATAATAGGTACGATATTATAATAATAATAATAATAATAATAATAATAATATTAATAATAATAATAATAATAATAATAATAATAATAATAATAATAATAATAATAATAATAATAATAATAATAATAATAATAATAATAATAATAATAATAATAATAATGATAATAATGATAATAATAATAATAATAATAATAATAATAATAATAATAATAATAATAATAATAATAATAATAATAATAATAATAATAATAATAATAATAATAATAATAATAATAATAATGATAATAATAATAATAATAATAAAAATAATAATAATAATAATAATAATAATAATAATAATAATAATAATAATAATAATAATAATAATAATAATAATAATAATAATAATAATAATAATAATAATAATAATAATAATAATAATAATAATAATAATAATAATAATAATAATAATAATAATAATAATGTAATATATTTAATATATTTAATAACATATCGTTGATATTACCAATATTGAATAATAATAATATTGTGTAATATTAGACTTTTGGGGTTCATAACGAAAAGAGATGAAAATTTTTCCAGTAACTTCGTAAACTCGATGTAATTGTTTCGGTTTTGACTGGCACACGTCGAGGGAAATTATTGTACCGTGTAGGGGAGTAATATTCCACGGCGTTAGTGGTAGTAAATCTATCGTGGCTTTTGATTGATTGGTCGACGTTCAAACAGTGCGCGAGGTACGATCTCCTACCCTCCCCCGCCCTCCCCCGACGTTGATTATCCTTCCGCGATGCGATATTAATTGTGTTCGCTCGAATAATTGGAAATTCGTAACAGGGCTCGTACTGGTTTGATCGTAAGAGAATAAAAAAACGAAGAAGCGAATGATCCTTGATTAAACGGGGAATTTTACCGATCAAACGCATTTCCACGAGTTGTTTGATAAATCGTGAATATTGGTTTTGATGAAAATTAATCATCATTCGTGATTAACCGACAATTTTACTGATCAAATGCATATCTGTGAAATGTTGGAATCAATTTTTAATATCCTAATTTGATTATAAATATAAGTTACGATCGTAAATGTTGGAATAATAATTTGTCATTAAATCAAAATTTCAGTAATCGATTGGCTTTCTAAGAATTTTATAGATATATTTCATGCGTTCGAATTTGATTAAAAATATTGCCTTCGATCGAAAAATTGTAAACAATCATTCGTGATTTAATGACTATTTCACGATTCAACTGCATTCCTAAGAATTTTTTCCACAAGCCGCATGCATCCCAATTATTTAAAAAAAAAATTTAGTTTCGATTGAAAGATAAATAATAATCATTCGTAATTAATCGAGATTTCCATCAGTCGAAACAATTTCGATGCGGTTTCCGATAAATTTCAAATCCCGTCGTTGTATCGCAAATATTGATTCACGAATGGACCGTCGAATGACGTACGCGATGATAAACAAATATTTGAATGAAGCAATAACACGTAGAACATTGCTGTTAACGAGGTCAGTACCGGTGTCACTATCAATATCAAATTAACCCCATAGTGACTCGTTATCGACGCCCTGGGCCATGTGCTGCGACAGCTTCCGCATCGCAGGCTTGATTACATTGCCAAACATTCGCTCAACTAATGGTCAATCCCCCCCCCCTCTCCCTCCGAAACAACCGACCTTAAATCTCGCATTTTAATCGATGTCCCTACGACGTTGCGTAATTTTTTTCATACACCGAAGAACGTCACGAGTACCAGAATCTATTGAAACAGTCGTGTGGTTGTGTTGGATCGTTTGATTGAATGCGTGGGCGGCGGGAATTTATGTAGGATGATTGATCAACGTAATTTAATTTATTTGGGTGTCCTGTTTCCATTTTGGGAATGACAGTATGGAAAGAAGATGTTATTTTTGGTCTACAAACGTCTAAGAATAGAAATTCTACGTAAGATAAAAAACAATGGGAAAAATATAAAACGCAGTCTAGCTTATCGTAATTATTTGTGAATTCGATTATAGATTGGTATAGGTCAATCATAACCACAGAGAAATAAATGTAAATAATAATAATAATAATAATAATAATAATAATAATAATAATAATAATAATAATAATAATAATAATAATAATAATATAAAATGTAAATTATTATTATTATTATTATTTTATATTAATAACAATAATAATAATAATAATAATATAAAATATAAATTATTATCATTATTATTATTTTATATTAATAGCAATAATAATAATAATAATAATATAAAATATAAATTATTATCATTATTATTATTTTATATTATTATCAATAATAATAATAATAATATAAAATATAAATTATTATCATTATTATTATTTCATATTAATAATAATAATAATAATAATAATAATAAAAATATAAAATATAAATTATTATTATTATCATCTAGATTTATCAATGTTCATGATTGACCAATATTTCGTTTTGATCTACAATGAATTCATAAATAATTACGATAAACTCAACTGCGTTTTATTTTTTTCCATCTTACTTATTTCCGTTCCTCAACTTTGGTAGAACGAAAAAAACATTTTATCATAATATTTTCACGATATATGAAGACGATAATCCATTATTCTCCATTCAATCGTGTTTCAGACGATCTCGAAGTTGTCATCAACGTCGAACGAACGATGATCGTCGTAAGCCTGCTGGCTGCATCAGCCTTGATCACTTCAGCGAGGGCATCGCCAACGTCCGATTGGTTGCTTCTCTACGATCTTTACAATCAAAGAAGCTTGGAGGTAATCGAAATTGAGAACAAACAAAAAATCCCATCCAATATTTCGCTAACCCAACGTTTACTCATCGACGTTAAATATTCCTCGTTTCCGGGACGATAGCGATTACGAGAAGAAAAAAAAATCACCCCTCTGTATCTTCTATTCTCCGTCACTTCTCGTAAAACCCGCAACCCCAACATTTTTACAAATAATCTTTCAAAGAGCAGAAATACATAAATATTTTCTTCAGTAAACAATTCAAAGAAATTTTTTCAAAATGTTTGAACAAAACAATCGCGACGCAAAAAATATTCATCCTCCTTACGATAAATCGTCGTTGATCGAACAAAACAATACGAAAAACAATAACAACGATAACAACAACAACCCAAATGAATAAATAAAAATAACAACGACGATAACGACGATAATCATAATCAATATTACGTTTTTATTCGATCGGCGAGTCTCTACGTGATAATTCCAACGACACGAACGAACCAATCGACGATCCATACGAATCTTATCAACGCAATAACAGAAAAAAATAAATAAATAAAAGAAACATTGACGAGAATGGGTCGCGTGACCCTTCGAGCCCGTATTAGCTTGATTCCACGAGATAGTGAAATCAACCCTGATGACGAGAGTGGATCTGGGGGGGAGGAGACGGGAACAAACATTCGGTAATCACTGCGATCCGATAATCGAACAGACGGAAGAACGATTTTCGACGGCAAAGTGTCTGTGGGCGTTACGGGACGATGGTCAAATAGTGGAAAGGTCCGGTGCTAATGAGCAAACACGAGGTTGTAACGATCGTCGGCGATGTCGAACGATCGAACCCTATAAACCCTCCGCGACGAGCGGGGGAAACGTTGAGATTCGTGGAAAATCAAAACGAGTCGGATATTGACTCGGATATTGAATACGCGTGTAAACAGTTTGTGTACGAGAGTCCCGGAGAAATAAATTCAACGTGCGGTACAACGATTTCGTACGTTATCACGAAGGGAAATATTTTTTACGGTTTTACGAATTGCGGACGGGCGGAGGTGTTTTTTTTTATTTTAGTGCAGTGAATGGATTTTGCTGAGGTTTGGATGGAATCGTTTTGGGGAAGGGGTGTAATTATGATGAGGGGTTGGAGGGGGAATTGAATATGGATTCAAGGGTGGGGGGAGAATAACGCTATGAAGAGCAAATAATGATTTGTGAATTATTATTCGTCGAGAATGGAATTATTTTGTCGATAAATTTATTTAGATGGGGAAGTGTTTGGTTTGTAGATTGTTTAATTGGAGAATTATTTGGTTCGTGAATCATTTAGTTAACGAATTATTTGATTGAAGAATTGTTTAGTTGATAAATTCTTTAGTTGGAGAATCATTTAGTAAACAAATTATGGGATTGAAGAATTGTTTAGTTGATAAATTCTTTAGCTGGAGAATCATTTAGTCAACAAATTATAGGATTGAAGAATTATTTAGTTGATTAATTCTTTAGTTGGAGAATTATTCGATCAATTAATTGTTTCATTGCAGAATTATTTGGTTCGTAAATTATTTAGTTGAAGAATCATTTAGTTTAGTTAACAAATCATTTGATTGAAGAATTATTTGGTCGAGAAGATACGTAGCTAATTAATTATTTCATCAAAGAATTATTGGGTTAATAAATTGTTCCGTTCAAGAACTAATTGGTTAAAGAATTACTTAGTTAATAAATTCATCAGTTGAAGATTTATGTAGTTGAATCATTAATAGGTTGATGAATTATTTCACTGAAAAATTATTCGTTTCATAAATTATTTAGTTGAAGAATCACTTGGTTAACAAATTGTGCAGTTGAACAATTACTTGCTTAAGAAATTATTTCGTCAAAGAATTATTGAGTTAGTAAACTATTCACTTCAAAACTCATTCAATTGAACAATTAATTGTTTAATAAATCGTTTCGTTAAATAATTATTCGATTAATCCATTTTCTAGTCAAAAAAATATTCTATCGATGAATTACTTTGTCAATCATTTGCTCGAACCCATTAAATCGTCAATTCGACGTGACAGAAAAAAAAACGCCATTGCTCGACCACTGTAAAATCCGACGAACGAACGCGAGACGAAACGAGAAATCAAATATGCATTGAAAAATTAACGCCCCCGCCCTTCCCCCTCGCTGATTCGTTCTATCAGATTGTCGCGATATTTCCCACACGGTTCGGATCTCGAAATAATCGATTCCCCGAATCCAATTCTCCATCGCATTGTATTTCATACACCGAACTTTTGAACTTTGTGGCCAATTTTATTTTGTCTGCAGCATTTTCGGAGCTGAAAATACAATTGCTTCAATGTTATACGGCCTCCACGCAATCAGGAAAATCATTTGCAAGCGAATTTAGTCCGCGTAGTCGTCGAAACCAATTTTGAAAAAATAAAAAAATAAATAACAATAATAAACTCTCAAAGAATAAATATTTGCCTTATTTTCTGTTATTTCGTGAAATTCGAATGAATCAAACGAACAGAAATCAAGTGGATAAATAAATTCAAACCGAATTCTGATCTTTAGAAATAACGCGCTGCTAAAATGAAAAGTGAAAAAATTTGCCTAAAAAATCGTCAGAAAATTGTCAATAACAAATCAACAAAGCAATATAAAACGAAAACCCTACGTACTTCCATAAACAATGCATTTCGAAATATCTATCCAAAATTTCGAGAAAATCGGTTAAAAATTGTCCGAGTTATATCTCCGGCCAACTCAAAAAATTACGTTTCACGTTAAACGCGGTTTGCAGTTTCGAGCTGCGATCGCTGCGTAATTGTCAAAAAAAATCAATTTTTCGAAAACTCTCGTGGCCCAACCCCTAAATAAACATCACCCAAAAAATCACAAAATTCCATAAATAAAATAAAATCCAAAAAAAACCCGATAATCAATCACCCAAACCAAACAAATACAAACAATCATCTTCGTCGTTTCCTCCCCAATCCGCGATTTCTCCCTCATTTCTCACCACCACGATCTCTGTAAACCCTCGAATTTCTAATGTTTCCAGACCAAAGACCCGTCGATGGGTTCCTCCAACGACGTAGATCGAAATTATCCCATGGAAATTTATCTGCGCGACGACGTCGCGGAAATCGACAACGAACGCGATCCGAATCTTTCGCGAACGAAAAAACTCGGACTCGGAAGAAATTCATTGTCGATCGTAAATCCCGTCGACGTGTTGCGACAACGAGTACTTCTGGAATTGTCGCGCAGAAAAGCGATGCAGGATCAACGTCAGGTCGACGCGAACCGACGAATGTTGGCATCGGTTGGTAAACGTTCGATCAAAGAAATTCGTCCTAATTACGCGACAAATACCGTGGAAATGGCTGCGAATAGCCCGAAAAATCGCGTTTATTCGAACGACGTTAAGGCCGTTGATGGACAACAGATTAATCGTCCTTACACGCAACGCATTCCCATCGATGACACGCACGAATGGTACAACGTCGATGATTCGGCGATTCGAGAAAATCGCAGGGAAAACGGCAACAGCAATCGCGGTGACGACGAAACGCGAAAAGTTTTGTTCAATTATCATCACGATAGGGTTTAAACGAAGCATCCATAGGGTTTCTACGAAAAATAAGTTATTTAAAAAATCGTAAATATTATACGTGAATTGTGTAATTACATGTTGAAGACTTTGAAGATTTATGCGGACGTTTGGCTTAGTTTGTTTTTTGATTTTTTATTGCGCTGTTATCTGTGGAAAAAATGATAATGGGAGAGAAAAAGAAGGGAAAAATACTTGAGATGAGATAAGAAAGATTTGTGGTTGAAGAAATGGAACTGTATTATTTATAAATATGTTGTTTTTATGTAAGACGTAATTTTAGAGATATTTTTCGGGTATTAGCTTTTTCTTTTTCTTCAATTTATTATTTATTTGTTTTTATTTTTTCTCGTAGCTGGTTTGGATTGAATTATTCTAATTGTTTGTATTTAATTGTTGTATCGTATTGTTATTGATTATTTTCGAAACTGATGTGAGCTATTTATTATTGTGTGATTTAATTATTTCGACGGATGGAAAATCCGCGATTAATTATTTTTTTAACGATTTGGATGATTTTTTTGTGACGAAAAAATTATATTACGAGAAATAAAATGAATAAACTTACATTAATGTCCGTAGATTCCCAAGAAGGCGAATGGAAACAGTATTATAGACGTTGTGATTTTCTTGTCATTAATTTTCTCACGTGATCCGCATTTTCGGATCGACGAGGTGCCGTCAATCGAATAAAACCAAAAAAACCGTTCCACAAAAAAATAATAATAATAATAATAACAATAATCTAGCTTGTAAGTCGTTTAAATCATTCCTTCTCTGTCCAGAATTTTTTTCTCTAATTATTCATTGAAATATAAATGAAATAAATAAAATCTTCGGCATTTTCTTTCGTTTTTTATGCCCCGAATAATTTTAACAACTTGCGAAAATCTTGTAAAACTTGGGAAAAAGTGGAAAGAGGGAAAAGAAAAAACCATACCGCGAACTCTGAAGCTTTCAACAATGTACGTACATCGATGTTAGACGTTAGAACAAAAAATAAATTCGATATTATGCCTGTACGAGATTGATCCTAAACGATTACGAATTATTGATTCTTGCGTAGTATTTAAAAAAAAAAAAAAACAAACAAAAAATGATAAAAACAAGAAGAAAGAAATATCGATAACATTAAGCCTGTGTAATTTGTTTTCTCCGAGTATCGATGTATCCTGTCTTATATCTCTGTGAAAAAAAAAAAAAAAAAAAAAAATGTATTAGTGAGCACAGATATTACAGAGGTTTTTATTTACCGTTCGTGTATCGACGTTATTTGGTGAGAAAAAAAATTAGAAACACCAACGCAAAGACGCGAGGATATAATTTGTTGAATAAAGAATAATCCAAGAACGCAGGTTTTTTTTTTTTTAATGAAACATACAAAAATTGGTTGAAATATATATTTTTTTCAATTTTTACGGTGTTCCGTATCTTATGGGATTTATGTATGAAACGAGATATCTGACAAATGCGGCTCGTGACGTTTCTGGCAACGAAGGATGCTCGTATGAAAATTTTCGATGACTTTTTGGCACGTTTACGGCTGTACCGCGTTGAAAAAAAATGTTGACAAACTTCTCACGGCGCGAATCGGATGATACGGACTTGCGAAAATACGTGGTTTCAACAAGATGTCGCGACTTTTCACACAGCTCGGAGGGGGGAGGGAAACAATCGGCCTATCGCGAACGAAATTTCCCGAACGCGTTGTCTCACGGAAATAACGAGGTCGAATGGCCGTCGAGATCTTGCGATTCAACACCGTTGGATTTTTTTCTCCAGGGCTACGTGAAAAGTAAGATCCGTGCCGATAATCCCGAGACGGTTATGAAGCTGGAGGACGAGATCGTACGCGTTATTAACGCGTTACAGCCGGAACTACGCTGGAAAACTCGTAGAAAATTTTGATACGCGCATTTTGCGTTGCCAGAGCTATCGTGGCGCACATTTGACGAATATCTTGTGTCATACATAAATGCCATAAGATGAAAAACACGGTAAAATTGAAAAATAAATATTATTTCAAATAATTTTCTTGTATTTTAATTTAAAAAAAAAGAAAACCTGCGCTCTCTTTAAATGCCTTCTTTATACTCTCAAATTGTCATTTGCAACAATTGCGATGATTTCGTTACTTTGTACAAGAATAAATTCACCGATTGCGATAATAAACCTTCTCACAAACAAATATTACCAATTATTTCGTTTCGTTCGTGCTAAGGAGATTAAAAAAATTGGACGGGTTTTGTTTTGTTCTATTTTACCATTTAACTTTTTCTTTTCATTATAAAACGTTTATTCTTTGAATTACCATTTGTGTTTTTTTTTTCTTCCTTCTTTCAGTTTCGTCTCTGATATTATATATAATACTTAATTTTTATAATTATAATTACTAAGATGAAGACAACACGTATTCCATTCACAATGTCGTGAATAAAAATAGAATGAATCGCATGTCTCACACGCATTCTATCTATCTCTCTCTCTCTTTTTCTCTCTTTTTCTCTCTTTCACTCTTTCTCTCCCTCTCTCTCTCTATCCTTCACATACACACCACCATTGGAATTATCATTAATATACAATTGCTCCGAATGAAAAGAAAATTACAAGACGAAGGCTATATTCTGGTGTCCCAAAAAAAAAAAAAAAATATCATTTTCTAGACGTTGCTGAGATACAATCTTTTTCGCTCAAGCTTTCGCTTCTGTCAGGTTGTCCAATAAATTCCCGACGTTTTTGTATTTTATTTTCTTCGCGCCATTTTGTGACTCGTTGGGTAAAGTATGTATATTAGGGTGGTTCGAAAGAAAAATGTACGATTTCAAATGTTAAGCATTCACTGCGAAGTATCTTGCATCCGTGAAATTCTGCCCAAAGATGAATCCTATCGGACCATTTTAAGGGGTCGCCCACGATTTTTTTAAGTTTTCCCATTTGATCGAAATTGGAAGTTTTTCCATTTAAAAAAAATCATAGTTCCGCGAATTTTATAGCTACGTCGATTCCGTAAGTTGCATTTGAAAGCTCTTTAAAAACCGCTTAAAATAGCATGCAGACCTTTGGAATCCGATTGCAACTTCCGTCGATAATTTTGGATTTTCCGTAAAAAATTATCGATGATTTTGTTTTTACGTAAAAAATTATCGACGGAATTTGCAATCGGATTCCAAAGGTTTGCATGCCATTTTAAGCGGTTTTTGAAGAGCTTTCGAATGGAACTCACGGGATCGACGTAGCTATTAAAATTCGCGGAGCTATGATTTTTTTAATGAAAATTTCATGTTATTCCCATGTTAATCAAGTAGGAAAACTTAGAAAATCGTGGACGACCCTTAAAAATGGTCCGATATGGCAGAATTCGACCCTTTCGATCTTTTTCGATCTTTTCCCGCCAATATACAAGCATTCGCAAGTCTTTTTCTTGCTCCGCAAATTTATCTGCTTCGATTTTTCGAATTAATTAATTTTAATCAATTTTCCGTCTCTCGAAATGAAACCAGGAGGCAAAAAAATTCATTTGAAATTTGAACTCGACAAAACCAATTTCCGAGCAATCCTCGGAGTTACAGCATCTACTCCACAAACGTTACAAATGTCGTGATCTTCTTCCGTAGCTTTTTAACCACAACAAAATCGCGAAAATATCGCAAATGTCAAAAACAAATTTTTTCACCTCCCACAATTTCCATCTCCAAACCCCGAAAAATCCATCAAAATCCATCAATTCGAAAAACCCAAGCACATAAATCCACAAACCAATGCAATAACTTCCAAATCCATTCACAAACTTTACCCAAAAATCCCAAAATTGCCCCAAAAAAAAAATAAAAACACAAAAACACCAAAAACCCATCACTCAATCTTTCCCCTTAAAAATCCAGAACAATGAAAAAAAAAAAATAGCGACAAACCTTCCCAAAGTTCAGTTGCAGTCACGTCAAAAAAATAATTTGTGAAATCTCATCCACTCTTCCCCACAATAATAATCCGATTTGCATGAAAACCGAAAAAAAAAAATCCCACAAAAAACAGTCGAAAAATTTCAAAAACTAAATGTGCACGTGTGTATTTGTGTCAACGACGATGTAACTAATTCGTTGTTGTTGACGATCATAGTTTGCGCAGATCAAGAACGAATACGCTTCCGTCGGATGCTGAAGCGCCGACTTTGTCGCCTCTGCTGTTCCAACAAACTTCGAATATTCCACCTGTGCCTTTGTAACTGTGTACCAATTGTCCGCTCTGGGTGGACCAAATGTGGACGCATTTGTCGAAGCTACCGCTAGCGAGAAATTTGCCATCGGGACTGAAGGCAACGCTGTAAACGGGTTCGGTGTGTTTTGTGAGTGTGTGAATGCAAACTCCACGTTCGACGTCCCACAATCTGACGGTTGAATCGAAGGAAGCGCTGGCTAATGTGAGATTCATGTTGGGATTGTGAGTTCCCGGACCCGTTGGCGACCATTTTATCGTGTAGATTTCTTTGCTGTGAGCTTGGAGATCGTGGACCCAAGTGTCTTGCTTCATGGACCAAATTTTTAGGCTCATGTCGTCCGAACAACTCGCCAATAAATTTCCTTGGGGATCCCATTTTATGGCGTTTACCTCGTTCTGATTGGGGGAAATAACAATATTATATGCCATTGATTGAATTAGAATTTTAGAAAAATCCAAAACATTTCATTAAATTGAATTAAAAATATTGATAAGATCGATTTAAAAAAAACGATTTGATGTAAATAAATATTCAATAGAAAAAACTTAATGTTGTCGATTAATTAAATATGTTGGGGTAATCTTACGTAAAAAATTTAATTTTTTAAAATGAATTGAATTAAAAACTATTGATGCGATCGAATGAAAAAATGATTTAATATAAATGAATATTGGATAGAAAAAATTAATTAAATAATTATCGACTAATTGAATGTGTTGGGAGTTAATCTTACAGAAAATTGTGAAGAATAGCATATTATCTATTAATTCAATGTATACGAAAAAAAGATTGAACACTTGATTGATTTAAAATAATTATTTGATTCATAATTATATCATTGAACATTTTGGTCGTTAATATTATAGAAAGAATTTGATTTATCAATTATCAATTCGAAACATTAAAAGATTGAATTGTATAATAATTTTTGAATAAAATATTGCGAATATTATTCGTCAATATTATATTAAAAAATATTGAAAATTGAAATAGTCGCTCAACTTCATTAATTTAAAAAAAATTTTACTATCTAATAATATTTTGTAATATTTGAAAAAATGAATTTAATGATAAGAGTTTCAAATAAAATCGCAAATCAAATATTGTTCAATAATTGAATCATCCACGAAAAGATTGAAAAATCGATTGATTTCAAATCATTACTTGATTATTATTTACATAATAAAAAAATATTAATCGTCAATATTAAATAAAAAAATTATTGTATCGATAATTAACTCAACCAATTGAAAGTTTAAATCGAATAACAATATTCAATAACATTTAATAATATTAAAATGATAATCTAAAAATAAAATATTGCTAACATTATCCATCAATATCACATAAAAACAATGAAAAATCGTACGAATTCCCCACCAAAATCATCATTAAAGAAATCATCAATTAAAAGAAATTCAATCAACCCAAAATATTCCCCAACATCCAACTCATAAATCGAATAACAATAATTCCTAACGAAAATCCCAAACAAAATATTGCCCTAAAATCTTACAAGAAAAAAAAAGGCTTCAAACAATATTTAAAAACAATTTTCGAATTCGAAAATAATCTTTCGAACGAATCCGCGATGCTCACCGTGTGTCCCTGAAAGCTCTTGATGGGTTTGTCAACGTTGAGCTTGCACACGTGTATGCACTGATCCGTGGAACAACTCGCGAACGAAGTATTCGTCTGCCAATCGACGTCGAGGGCGGGTGCACAGTGAAAACTGAATTGTTGGGTGCATTGACCACTCGCGGCGTCCCAAATAATCGTTGTTTTGTCGACACCGGCGCTTAGAATATAATTACCGCGTTTGTTCCATTTAAGAGCGAATATCGGACCTTTGTGTTGACCAAGGGTCGAAGCCAATCTACCGTCCGTCGTCCAGATTCGAGCGTAACCGTCGTAACTGCCAGTGGCGAGCAAAGTTCCGTCGCACTGTTTGAAAAATAAAAATATTTAATCGTCGAGAACGATTATACGATCGAGGCTTTGAAATTAAATTTTTTTTCTGTGGCAGCTGATGTGAATTTAATTGTAAATCTTGGTTGAAAATTGATTTTGAGTTGATAGTGTTGATACAGAAATATTATCGTAGTACAATGAAATGAAAATTGTTCTCGTAGAGGAAAAAGTTTGCCCGCAAATTTTTTTTTAAGGAGGTAAATCTAACGAAAAGGCTTTGAATAAAATGTGAAAAAATAGTTGAATACAAAATTATAGAATATAGAAAAATATAAAACAAATAAAAACGTATTTAGTCCAAAAGTTCCTAAGTGTGCGTTGCACGAAAAAATGTTATGTACAAAAGTTACATGGTTTAAAAGAGGGCACAACGTGGTGCATCAATTTTTTTTATAGGTCGAGGAGTTTCGAAGGTTTGAAGGATAACTTTGTTTTTTTAAACAGATCGCTGTTTTTTTTGTAGGAAAATACGGTAGAGAATCGAATTCTGAGTATAAAAGCATTGACCTTTATTAGTCCTAAACCTAATAGCTAAGGAGTAATTTAACTTCATTACTCGAAAATTTTCTACAAAAAAATTTGTAATTTGTACTTGAAAATTTGTTTTTTTTTTCTTTTCAGTTGCGATAAGCCACTAGTCGCTCAGTCACGTAAACATCGCTGTCCTGCGGAAATCCTTGATAAGGTTGAATCGCCAATTTGATATGTGAAGAAAATGTGTCAAGTAATAAAGTGAAATTTCTCGTTAGCTATTAGGTTTGGGGCTAATAAAGGTCAATACTTTTCTTACTCAGAATTCGATTCTCTACCATATTTTGCTATAAAAAAAATATAGCAATCTGTTTGAATAAACAGAGTTGTCCTTTGAATCTTCGAAACGCATCGATGTATAAAAAAAAATTGATGCACTACGCAGTGCACCCTTTTAAACCATTTAACTTTCGTATATAACTTTTTTTTTCTTGCACCGCATGCATTGGAAGTTATAACGGTGCACAAATTGCGTGGACCACCCTGTAAAAAAATTGACAGAGACCACTAGAAGGTACCAAATTTTAGACGAAGAAAAAGCTGCAACTTTTAAACTGTTTTCTCTGAAATAATGCAGAAATTCCTCCACAAGGGAGCCATAAATAGAAAAAACGAATGCACAGTTCCTCATAGATAATAGATATATGCGTATTTTCTTAAATTCCAAGAAAGCAGTTAGTAAGATTTAATTTCTGGTCTTTCTTTTACGTACATTCCAATCCAAAGACGTGACGTCTTTGTTGCTCGGAACTTCAGCGCCGCCTCTCTGTATGCAATGACGGAGCACTAGTTGATTCGGGGCTTGCGAATTGTCCGACATGTCCCATATTCGCGCTGTACTGTCACCGGAACCAGAAGCCAAAAGATCAGTCGTCGGATTCCACGCGCAAATGAATACTTCAGATTCGTGACCGCGTAATTTCGTGGCTTTGCTCGCTGGTATTTCGATCGCGCTCGTGTTGTTTCCGGTTCCCGTTCCTTGCTGCTGCTCGTCGACTTCCATCTCCGCCCTGTCGCCGCTCCTCTCGTTCGTTCCCACTCCCTCGTTCGACGTAACGACTGCGAAATAATTGCCATTAACTCCATCGCAAGATCACGACGGTTTATTCTTCGATAGAGGAAAGATTTATTGAAGAAAAAGAGTTTGTTTGCTTCCGGTACGTGGATTTCTGACAGTTAGATCGTAGAATTTTGCTTCGCTATCTTCGTCTACGACGCGCCAAAGAAAAACATATTTTTGTCACGAAGAATGGCAAAAGTGTGTTTGAAGGTGCGGCGAGACGATTCTGGCGGAAAATCCTGTGGAATCTGATATCCGAGTACGCGAGCGGTCCTTCGATGTGCCTGATTTTGTTAAGAGGTTGGCAAAAATTGAATTTTTTGCCAACCAGGGTGACACAGGCCTTTCGATCGTGCATTCGTCGTTACTTCATTGATTTTCATTGTTTTTTGTTCCATTGATTTGTGGTAGTTGAA
The DNA here is from genome assembly GCA_963971145.1 of Sussaba pulchella. Lineage (NCBI taxonomy): Eukaryota > Metazoa > Arthropoda > Insecta > Hymenoptera > Ichneumonidae > Sussaba > Sussaba pulchella. The sequence goes on along the minus strand of OZ020177.1, from coordinate 4,743,384 downwards.
CGAATCGACAAAATTACCTTCTTCCCCATTGGTGTCCTGTACTTCGGTCTTCACCTGCTGTTTCTGCTGATTCTGCTGGTTCTGCCTGGACGCGACGACGTCGGGCATAACCGCGTCGATGAGCGACAGCGACTCGACCATTCTCTGAACCGTTCCATCTTCGCCGATGGATATTTCCGCCTCCGTGTACTGAAGACCTTTCTGCAGTATCGATAATAACGCGGCGGGCGGTACCAGAGCGCCGTTGATGTTGCTCTGGGATATGTGGGATTCGATGCCAAACGTGTAGGCGGAATGTTGGAAACCTGCAATATATACTTTTTAAAAAAACCTGCAACTTTGGAGCAAGATGAACGATTTTTTATTTTAAAAAATTGTTAAAGACCAATCGCAGCACAAACCGCAGGAATATTGCCATCAATTTTGAGGTTATGTAGTCATAAAATATTTCCTATCGAATAGGCGAAGATTCTGTAGCGAAATAACCGATTTCTGTACTTCAAAAAATTCTCAAAAGAGGTTCAAAGCACCAATCTCCTAAATACCGCAACCAATTTCAAGGTTATGTACTCAAAAACTCTCCCCCGTCCAATTGCCGACCATTCCATCGCGAAATAACCGATTATCGTCATTCAAAAAATCATTAAGACGCTCAAACCACAAATCCCGAAAATACCGCGATCGATTTTGAGGTTATGTCATCAAAAACTAATCCCCCGTCGAATTACCGCGAAAGTCTCTTGCGAGAAAATCTTTCTTTCGTGTTCAAAAAATTGTCGAGAGACGCTTAAAGCCCGAATCGCGGGAATATCGTGATACAAATTTGAGGTTATGTTAACGAAGTTTGTTTCCCTACCGGATTCCTGAAGATACCGGTAGACCAGGAAGTTGACCTCGTCACTGGAGAAACTCATCGTTCCTTGTTTTCTAGGAACTAACACGACATATTCACCGGATTCTACTCTTCGAGCAGCTGGGCGATAAATTCGATTCGGACGCCGCAAATTGCCGCTTCACGAGGCGCGGAGGGTGGTCGCAGGGCCTTAAGGGGGCGGAGGGGGAGGGGGGTAAGGGAACAAAAGATAACAGACGCACGGAAATATCTTCAGGTACTCCGTGAAGTTGTCAGCACATCGGGATTTCGCGCTTTCGATCTTCGCCGAAGTACTTTTTTTTTCGACCGATTGACGCTTTCGAATCCTCGCCGAAGTACTTTTCGAAACGATCGTGGCGCCCTCTCGAAGCACCGTTGCCGTGTTTCGAAGCTTGATTCTAGAACGATTATTTTCGACGTCGGTTGAGAGAATAGAAAATAGATAGAAAAGAAGAGAAATCAGTGGAAAAACGGGAAAAGCACGAAAAGTTTGAGTTTAAAGATAAAGAAAATTTTTTTGATAAGAGATGAGTTTTATTTGTAGAAATTTGACGAAGGGTTGGATAGCACGTTGGACGATGCGTGGAACAATGTTATCCGTGATTCCAACGGGTTCGTAAATTGTCTTATCATTGATATATTTCTCAAGGTTACGGTTGATGTCATTGATTTGGGAAGCGGATTAATTACACCATTACTGTGATAAATGCACGTTAGATTGATGATAAATCTTTTTGATCGTTGAGATTAGTCAAAATAAGAATAGGCATGTATAAATTATCGTCCATCTTGGATTCCGCGCCGCAGCTCGGGCATCAACGTCGCGGTTTTTCCCGGCGGCCATCTTGTGGCGCACAATTCGCGCGCCTCCATTTTAATTGTCGCGTTCACGGGACGACCGCGAAAATTCGCGGGTTCGCGAATCCCCGCGGAGATAACGTCGCATTGGTAGAGAAAAAACGCGGCATTTACGAATGAAATAATTACACCGAAACTTTAATTATTATTGAAGTTCAATTATTATTAATATTAGTAAGGAACGTTAATTTCTCGAAAATTGACTATTTCGTCGTGGTTTAACGTTAGTCGAGATTTGAGTAGAATTTTGATCGGAGAAATAACGTAGAATATATAAATATCTTCCTGTACGAATTAACTAACTTTATCAATTTTATTGCATCAATAAAATTGCATGTGTCGATGCAATTAATATATAGAATCTTGTTAGAAAAAAAATGTAACCACGATTTCAATAGTCTTGTAAAAGATTGAATCTCGTTTTAGGGGATCCGTCAATTTGACGGAATTTTGACTTGCACGAAGGAGAGAAATTGATATCAGTGCTTTCTAACAATTTCTATCGACTCTATATACAGTATATATTTTTCTATCGTTCTGCTGATAATATTCAACAGTTGATGTTACGACGTCGTGGCAATAATTTCTGTAATTTTTCTCGTAAAATCTGAAACTCGTCGAATCGACATTTCTGCCAGAGAAAAATAATACAAAATAACAATATAATATAATACAACAGATAATGATATAATAATGAAACAAGGTCTGCATTTATTCAACGATACAACCTTCTTTCTTCGTAGCCACCTCCAACCTCTATCAACTTCCATAAAAAAACTCCCTAAAAGTATTTTTAGCATATTTCCTGTCTCTTCTTGTAAATCCTACATTTTTTTTTGTGACACCCGATATATTCATACACAATATAGGCGTACACCCTTCTCTCTTCTTAGCAACCTCCGACCTTCATCAACTCCCACAACAAACTCCATAAAAGTATTCTCAAGCATATTTCCTGGATCTTCTCGTGAATCATACATTTTTCGTGTGACACCCGATATATTAATACACAATACCGCATGACAACCTTCTCCCTCTACAGCCACCTCCAACCTTCATCAACTCCCATAACAAACTCCATAAAAGTATTTTCAATCACTTCCTACCTCTCCTTGATTATGATATATTTTTTCCCGACACCCGATATATTCATCCACCCGTATATATATATAAATACTTGCATATATAATTACGTATATTTATAAATCCAATCCCACTGTTGTATACCTTCGTCCGTCAATCGAATTCTAAAACTGGAACACTTCGCGCCACAAACACCCGCACACACACACGCACACCCACGTGGTTTCGATGAGACCGGTTCGAATATGATATTTCTCTCACGTCCGCGAGGGTGGGGGTCGTCTATCCGTCGTTATAGCTACAGGAAACCCGAATCGAGACGCCTCATACGCATTTTTCACTTTCACGCTGTTAGTTAATTATCATCCGTCTTCCGCTGTCATTCGATTTCGTTGGTGTTATTTTTTTTTTTTTATATGTTGACAATCGTCAGACGTGGGTGAAGATTCGAACAGAAGTATGAGCAACGAGAGCAAGAAGGACGAACTTAAGAAGCGTCTGACACCGCTGCAGTGGCATGTCACCCAAGAAAAGGGCACGGAGAGGTAGGGTTTCATTATGTTTTTTTTTCTTTTTTAATATTCAATCTCTTTGTTTGTTTTATTTGATTTTATTCCGGGGGTTTTTTTTTTGGTTTTCGGGGGGTTTTTGGGGTTGGATTTTGAGCGAAGACGTTGATTCTCTGTCGATGCGGTGGCCAACGCCTGTATTTACGACGCAACGGCTGTCAATCGTGACCTCGAACTATTTTCAATTATGTTTCGTCACTCGACGATTCACGATGGGTGACTTGTTAACGAGCCGTTTGAATTTTAATCGAGCATGTGTCGACGTCAATGTTCGTTGATGCAAATGAGGATGGAAAAATGATTATTGAGTGTCGAGTTGGGTTTGGAAAAAATTGCGGGGAATTTTGGTAGGCGGCGATTTGGCGGAAAAGACGTTGAAACGTGGATTTTATTGCTTGACCTTGAGAGGGATTTTTTTTTGTTCGTTGAGAAATTGGATGTTTAATGGATGCGAATCGAAGAAAATAAATTGATGGAATAAAATAATGATGAATTAATCGATTGATTATCATTATTTGGGTTATTCATTATTTATTTATTGTGATAATAAATTTGGGGAATTTGTGGAAATATTATATTTAATCTAGTTTCTGGATTTGAAATTTAATTTTTCTATCGGAAGGAGATTTTTTGCATTTTAGTAGGACTTGATTTTGAAAAGGCAAGTCTTAACTTTGGGTTTATGGATTCCTTTGAAATAATCGAAGGTCGTTCGATATTTAAGTAAAAATTTGAAAAAATTTTGATCTAATGTAAAATTATCATAAATGTAACAAAAAATAAATAAATTAAATTAAAAAAAATAAAATAAATATAAAAATGAATCTCCATAATTATAATATTGATAATTTTCATCAAATCATTCGACGATCGGCACCAAATTCAATCAATTAAAAATCATCGAGAAATATAAATACATTTTTTAAAATATTGATTCAAAAGAAAAGGCCTTAATTTTTGTATCAAGTGTTTTCTGTGACGGATGTTAAACTTTGCGGTGGGTGCGTGACCGAAATAACCGTTTTCAAGACCATGAGTCGGCCGAGAAGCTTTTTACCACGGCCAACCGGTTTATAAATAAATTTCTGAAGTATCGGCGACCCTGTGACACTTCTCGCAAGGCTCGCGTATTATTCCTCGTCCCAGCCAACGACCCGGACCTTTCTCTTTTGTCATGTTTCCATTTTTTTTCGTTTCCTAGGCCCTATACGGGATGTTACAACAAATTTTACGACAAAGGCACCTACACTTGCATAGTCTGCGATCAGGAATTATTTTCCTCGGAAACAAAATACGACAGCGGCTGCGGCTGGCCCGCTTTCAACGAAGTGTTGGATCAGGGACGAGTCAAACTGACCAAAGACACATCTTGCGGTGAGAAACGATGATCTTGTTATACGGATGTATATATATATATATATTTTTTTACGTATTTGTTATTCATATTCATTTTTGTTCCGATGTCTATTTTTATTGATGTATTTACAATATCCTAACCGTGCCTCGCCCGATTCCTGCCGCAGCTTAGAAACTACATTTTTCTAACTGTTTTTATTGGGATTTTGAGATTTATTGAATAAGTTTCTAATTATTTAATTCTAATTATGATTTAATTGTTATTTTAATTTGATTGATTGATAATCGACTTTTCATTAATTGCAATTATTTGTTATTTATTTATTTATTTTTGTTTTTTTTTCAATAGACTTTTTCCAACTGTTTTTAGTGGGATTATTGAGATTTATTAAACAATTTTGAATTACGCAATAATTTAATAGCAATTTAATTCGATTAATTTAGTATCGATTTTTATTATTCACGATTATTTTTTGATCTGTGAATTAATTTTTAAAACATCTTTCTAGATTGTTTTGTTGTAATGTTGTGATTTATTTGGCACATCTTAAAATTATACAATAATTTAATTGCAATATTAATTCAATTAATTGATAATCTATTTTCATTATTCACGATTATTTTTTGATTTATAAATTAATTTTTGAATCCTATCTAGATGTTGCTATTGTCATATCGAGATTTATTAAACAATTTAAAAATGACAAAACAATTAAATTCGAATTTTCATTCAATAATTTAACAATCAATTTTTCTTTATCAATTGCAATTAATTTTGATTCTCAATTAAAAAAATTCTTTTTATCGGAAGATCGAGACTTTTTGGGCCTTTTATCGGTTCATGATTTATAATGCGATTTCTCGATAACGCTTATCGGTTTTTATAGCAATTATCGTCATTTTTATTTTTATTTTTTTAATAAATAATTACCCTCGATAAAATTGTCATACACTCGAAATCAAAGTGGAACAAGCAGATTAGAAATATGTTCTTGAGAGTAACGACAAATTCCGAGCCATCTTGCTTATACGGTTTCGAAAATCAATATCTATTCTTATCTACATTGATATCCCACATTTCCGGAGACAATTAGATTACTCGAATGAGCTTTGTCCAACGCAGATTAGTATTTATATCTCAATCACGATTTCCCATCGAGCCTGGCGCTGTCATCCTCAATCCCTAAATCCCGCATGCCAATGCTTAGAGTGTGATTGTAATAGACTTACATCATTTCCTTTTTTTTTTTTTTTAAATTTTATTATTCTTTTTCGTCGCCATTTTTGCTGTAAATATAGTCGCGACAAATCTTCAAAATTGCTCATTAAAAAAATTGAAACAAACTAAAATACAAACGCAAGAAAATTAAGCAGCAATATTCCTCGATCTTTTGCCAGACTAATTGCATTTAACAAAAAAAAAAAAGGCTGCGATCGTATTTTTCTAAAAAAAAATTTTTTTAATACTCTGTCGAAAATCAGATTTTATAAGAATGTAAAATTTGTAATTGCTGCCAAATTTGCTATATCGAAATGGGTATGTATAAGTAGAATTTTTTTTTTTTTTTTAAGTGGTTTTTTGTAATTCATGCAGTCTATAGAATTTTTATAATTTCGTATATTTTTGAGTATCGATTGATTATTTTGCGTATTTTGTGCACTATGCGGAATTTTTATATTTTTTTGTACGATTTCGAGTAGTAATAAATTATTTGCAAAGTAGTTTGGTCGAGGTTACGAGGATTTTTTGTTCGTAGATTATTTTTCTAACTATAATAATCGTTTTTTTAATCTGCTTATTCGATTATTATTTATTGGATTCGTTCTTTTAGTTGCGTAGATTTGGCAAAACGAATGAATAAATTTTGTTTAAGGGGGAACGTCCGAGTGAACAGCGGAAAAAATAGATGAATTTTAGGAATTATTATCTCAAAAACTATTCGTTCGATTCAATCCAGGTTTGTTTCATTCGAAAGTACACACGTTGAGGTATGTTGAGAAATTTTTTTATGAATATATATCGAACGGTAGCGTTGCTGTCGTGGCCGGCGTAAAAAAATGTCCCTCGCTCGCCCATTCCGCCGCCCCCAAGATTACACGCAGTCCGGTTAATCCGAAACAAAAATTTCAAAAAAGATTCTCAAAATGTAATCCCCCGATGGCCTTCGCAACCCAGGATTTTTTTTCACTCAATTATTTTTTTTATCAACCCCGAAAGTTCGGAAATTAAGGTTGAAAAATGAATGTAAAGTTCAATCGTCCGGCGTTTCGTGAAAAAAAAATTTTTTTTCAAAAAATCCTACGTTGCGAAGGCCATCGTACATTACATTTTGAGAATCTTTCAGAAATTTTTGTTTCGTACGAACCGACTGCGTGTAATCTCGGGGAATCGCGGACCTTGCGAGCGAGGAACATTTTTTAACTCCGGCCACGACAGCAGCGCTCCCAGTCGATATATATTTCCAAAAAAATTCCTCAACATACCTCAACGTCTATACTTTCGAACAAAACCAACCTGGATAAAATCCATCGAATACTTTTCGAGATAATAATTCCCAAAATTCATCACCTCCCCACCGTTCACTCGAATCGTTCCCCCGTTCGAAAATTCGGGACGGTGTCGGTCTTCGTTTAATCACACTCTATATTGTTCTGTCTTTCCTCTCGCCTTCCCACCACTTCACTATCCAACGATGCAAATGCAACGAAAAAAAAAAAAAAAAAATTGCGTTCGCAACGTAACGACGAAAACGAACAGTTGGTGGCAATCTACTATTGCTGATCGCAAACCCAGATATGGTCCGAACCGAGGTCACGTGTTCGAATTGCGGGGCTCATCTCGGTCACGTGTTCAACGACGGTCCGAAACCAACGAGAAAACGTTTTTGCATCAATTCGGCATCGATAAGTTTCCACGAAGCCGGTGACGAGAAGAAATCCACCGAATGAGCGACGAAAACAAAAATTTTTACCCACAAAATCTTCACCAAAAATTGGAAAAAAAACACGAAAGAATTTTAATTATTTTTCTCTGCTGGACGACGACGAGTAAAAAAAATCGAGGCGAGAAAACGCGCTTGAAAATATATTTTTAACTTCTTTATTCCGCACCGAACACAGATAAAAATACAACGCAATTTTTTAGTAAGCTTCGAACTTTTTTTTTTTTTTTTTTTTTTTTTTTTTTTTTTTTTTTTTGGCTAATTTATTTGGACTTTAACGAAGCTGAAATTTTCCAAAGTTTTTGTTTGTATTTTTAATCGATGTAAGAAAGAGTGAGGGAAGAGAGAGAGAGAAATATTATATTTATGGAAACAACGATTTTTAATATGATTTATATTTTTGAGGCGATGATATTTTAATGTTACATTTAAAAGCGTGATAGCATTATTTGCATTCGAATACGAGGAAAGAGATGAGTGAAAAAAAAAAAACGTAAAATTTTTTTAAAGCCATAGAGTAATTTTATTTTTTCAAATATTCGAATAATGCCATGATGTAAATAATTGTAATTTAGGATTAAGAATAAACGAAAGTGTAAAAAAAAAAAAATTGAAGTTGCCTGAATGTCTTGTGAATAAAAAGATGTGAGAAAAAACTTTCGAATTGTTTACTCAGAATTTGAGATATTGTACGGACTTTCCGCCACGATGGAGTATTTATATCAACTCTGGCTTCCTTGAAGAAGAAGTTTCGTACGATATCTTTAATTCTGAGGAAGCAATTTACAAGTTTTAACTCGCAGTTTGTTCCCCATATAAAATTCGGTTCCTTCCACCGATCCACACCAAATTTCATACGTATCACGGTTGAATGATATTCCATTCGTGTAGCGAGTTCGGGTTCGATTGGTCGAAGCTGTCGCGAGTCAGAGCGAAACGTCATTTTTTTTTTCGAAAAATTCAAAGTCCCATAAAATCCGATCGCTCCGACCGATCTTCACCAAATTTAATACACAGTACGGTCAAACAATGTTCCATACCTGTAGCGAGTTCGGGTTCGATCGGTCAAAAGCTGTCGTGAGTTAGAACGAAACGTAAATTTTTCGAAAAAATTAAAAATCCTATAAAATCTAAACTTCTCGATGGATTCGGCCCAAATGCGATACCAACCAACCTTGGGTACAAACCAATTCGCGAAGAACTATTCGGACGAATATCTCAAAATTTGCGATCGCTATAGTGCGAAAGTTCTTTTTTTTTTTGGTAATTTGAAAACGACATAAAATCCGAGCAGCAGCTTCGATCGTGACGAAAATTATAGTCAACGAAGAGATTACAGAGCTGCACGTGTCTGCAAAATTTGGGGGCTGTAGCTAAAACCGTTCTCGAGTTGTACACGTTTGAATTTTGGGAGGCCATCACACACACACATAAATCCGGATATTTTCTTCAAATGTGTTTTCTCGACGTTTCAGCACATTCTCAACACAATCACACGAAGATCTCGCCAAAAAAATGTTTCCCCATAACATAACTTCCTCTATAAAGAAGCAACATACAGAAATACAGGAATAAAAGGGAAGAAAAACACAAAACGTTTTATATCTTTGTTATAAAATGTTTCCTTATATTGTAACGTTTAAAATGAAAAAAAAAAATCTAAAAAAAAAAAAAAAACTGATAAGAGTTACAGTACAATATATACGCAAACCTCTAGGCATAATCTTTATACTTTACAATAATTCATTATAATTTGTTGCTGCCCCATCCACGCCTTCTATCATAATATTATCTCTCAAATTCATCGTAGCTTAAAAAATCTTCACCTTCTACCCGAATTAATCAGGTTACCATTCGCTAATTCATACAAATTTCGTGTCATAATCGTCGATCAATGTAAAAAATCTTCATTTTCTTTCTTCCATTAAAAATCATAAAAATAATTATCTCATTGCTTTACGGGAGACGCGCGTGTTACAATATTCATTAAAATAGTTTTATTTTTTATTTTTATGTTTTTTTTTTTTTTTTAATTATTATTATTCTTTCGTCGCTAGGCCTTGCTCGTTTCCCGCCCATTCTTCGCCCATTCACGAAGATCGCGAAGCATTTTCAGAAATATCCCTCGAAACGACGGAGAAATAAAACGCTTGAAAGAAATTAAAAAATTAGGAAAAATAAAATAATTAAAAAATAAAGAAAAATAAAGGAATAAAAAAAATTAAGCAGCGACGAAATTAATTCGACACAAAAAGTCATATCCTGATTTTTAATAGGAACCTATCTCACATTTTTAAAACGTTAATAATACGTTTTCTCACACGGGATACCGTAAATGCATTTGGAAAAAAAAAAAAAAAATAATCGAGAAAACAGCGAATGCATTTCATCGATGATATGCCTATAAAAAATTTTGCAAATTCGCTGTAAATTCTCGTATTTTCCAATCGTAAATAAAACTAATCGTAATCAATAGAGCCACTGGCGAGTACGAAATAAAAAAAAGTTTTATACGACTATAATAACAATACGATGACGGCAAAATTATTCGTTACGAATTTTTTTTTTTTATACATCAGATATTCGTGAAAATGCATTTTTATCTTCCCTCGTCGAACATCGCGTAATAATATTTTGCTTTTTTTTTTCTTCTTTTTTTTTTTAGTCTCGTATCTTCGACGAGACTGCAATCTCTCCCGCGGGTTTTTTTTTTTTCACACAATTATATCCTTACTAATACTAAACACGTGCATAATTATTTGTTTTGTTTTTTTTTTTTTTTTTTTTTTTTTAATTCTTTTTCTCATTCTCTCGGCTATGAATTTTAATACCGTTTGGGATTTTCGATCATTTTGGAGCAGACGCTGAGTAGTTGAGGACTTTGTTATTTTTTTTTTATTCTGGAATATTGTTTATACGTATTGCGTGGTTTTTTTTGGAAAATTCGTTTATTTATTTATTTTGTTTTACTTGAAGCGAGATCGGTACAAGAGCGAAGGTTTTTTTTTTTTAATGAAACATATAAAAAAATTGGTTGAAATATATATTTTTTTTCAATTTTTACGGTGTTCCGTATCTTATGGGATTTATGTATGAAACGAGATATCTGACAAATGCGGCTCGTGACGTTTCTGGCAACGAAGGATGCTCGAATCAAAATTTTCGATGACTTTTTGGCACGTTTACGGCTGTACCGCGTTGAAAAAAAATGTTGACAAACTTCTCACGGCGCGAATCGGATGATACGGACTTGCGAAAATACGTGGTTTCAACAAGATGTCGCGACTTTTCACACAGCTCGGAGGGGGGAGGGAAACAATCGCCCTATCGCGAACGAAATTTCCCGAACGCGTTGTCTCACGGAAATAACGAGATCGAATGGCCGTCGAGATATTGCGATTCAACACCGTTGGACTTTTTTTCTCCAGGGCTACGTGAAAAGTAAGATCCGTGCCGATAATCCCGAGACGATTATGAAGCTGGAGGACGAGATCGTACGCGTTATTAACGCGTTACAGCCGGAACTACGATGGAAAACTCGTAGAAAATTTTGATACGCGCATTTTGCGTTTGCCAGAGCTATCGTGGCGCACATTTGACGAATATCTTGTGTCATACATAAATGCCATAAGATGAAAAAACACGGTAAAATTAAAAAATAAATATTATTTCAAATAATTCTCGTGTGTTTTAATTTGAAAAAAAAAAAAGAAAACCTGCGCTCTCGTCGAATCATTCTTCACGTCAATGCAAGTTCCTGATTTTTAAATGTTATCGGCAATTCCGACACAGAGCTTCACGCTCAAAAATCAAGCAAGACACGTTACGAAGGTTTAATATTTTGAGAAATCGTGGATGTCGATGTAAATCAGGCTCTGTAATTAATTCATCCTGTAAACTGACGAATCCTTGAAATACAATGTTATAGTTTTTTTTTTTTTTTTTTTTTTTCGTTTATGAAATAATATATATATATGTATTTATATATATTTATATAATAATATGTCGCTTTATCTTTCGGTGCGGTAATAAGTGTATTATTCCTTTTTTTTTTGTTGTTGCTGTAATTTTTTCATTTGTTGTTGTTTAGTTCGTTAACTACGGATAATCTCAGGCTGTTCTCCATTATTCTTTACGTTCGACGAAATTTCTATGTTGGGAAAAAAAGAAAAATAATAATAATAATAATAATAATATGGAAATAAAATTAAAAAATGTTTTTAAAAAAATAATAATAATAATATTTGAATAAAATTTAAAAAATGTTAAAAATTTCTAATAATATTGAAATAAATTTTTGTTTAATGTTTAAAAATGTCGCAATTTATCTAAATTTAGTAAACTAAATATCGACGTTTTTTCCGATGATATTTCCGTACTTCGAAAATATATTGTAATTATTATAAAAGATTTAGTTTCAGGCTACGTTAAAAATCATTCGAAATCAACGAATTTCGGAAATTTCGGAGTTTTTGCGATCGTAACGATTTATCAAAGTCGTTTATGAGCGATCGGTAATTTATTTCCGATTTTATTGGGGACGATGTGCTGATGCTCGGTCGGTAAGGAAAAATTGCAAAGCAGTTTTCTCGATCGCCATCGATCTTTCGCCGAAAACACGAGAACGATCGACTGCGCAAGTAAATTCCGCAGTCGATCGTTCTCGTATTTCGGGCGAGAGTTCGACGATTGCGGTGAAAAGTACTTTGGGGAAGATTCAATTATCTTCCTCGCACTCGTGGCAATCTGTGAGAGGCAGACATTGTGGCACATCATCTTAAATCAAGTTTTTCAGTGTTCATAATCGGTGGTTGTAGATGCATAAGAATTCTAAAAAAAAAAAAAATTCACTGGTATAAAAAAAAAAAATGAAAAAAAAAAAAAAAAAAAAAAAATTAATTGAATCATTAAAAAAACATTGACGAGACGCACAGGCACTTAATTAGTGTCACGAAAAATTATTTCTCCCACGTCTCTTCGATTTTAATCTTAAAATTTCGTCGATCTTCCGCTAATTCGTTATTCATTTATTCATGTTTTTTTTTTTTAAATCTTCATTTTTTTTTCTTTACGTCACGAATACGGTAAGGACAATAATTATTAATTAAGCATTAGCACGAATTCTCCGGCGAAAAAAACCGCTCTTTCGTAATTTGTTCACGGGGGATGCGAAGCAACGTAACTGAATTTATTTATTTTTATCTTTATCTTCGTTTTTTTTTTTTTTTTGTTTTTTTTATCTCGGTGCAGAACTCGAGCGAAAAGCATAATTCTTACGAACGAAGTTTTCTTCGGAATTAAAAATACACATTCACAGCAAACTCGTTTACAAAGCTGTAGGATCAAATAAATCCATTTTCGTTACTGTGGCTGTTCTTTTTTTTCGTTTTTTTGCTTCTTCCTTTTCTTTTCTTTCATTTTTACTTTATATTTACAAGCCCAACGATTTTTTAAAAATTCTTTTTATCAACTCATCGTCGTCGACTGTCGCAATTAATCCAACCAATCGCGACGTTGCCTCGCTTTCGAAGCCGGTAGAGTACGGAATCTGTGTAAATCTAAAAACTTCCATCGCGAAGTCAATTATTTAGGCTGTTGCTTAATCACTCTACGATAATCGTGCGAAAAAAAAATAATAATTCATAATAATAATAATAATAATAATAATGATAATCAATGAAATAAAATAATTAAACTTGCTATTCGTTTTCAACTTCTTTCGAAAAATATAAGTCCGATGTGAAACAATTTTGTTCTTCACGCTTCTCATCGTCTTCGATTATTATTATTTTTTTCTTTTTCTTATTTTGTTTCTTTTTGCTACAATTTTTTTTTGTTTTTTTTTTTTTTTGTATTCTCGTTGAACGATAATATATTAAGAATAGGTGTTTATTTTTTTGTTCTTCCCTATGTATTCAGTTCGTATCTGCTTATGGTATTATCTAATAAGGTTCTTGCTATAGGTAGTGAATTTTTTTTGTGTTTCTTTTTTTTTTCTTTCTTTCTTTCTTTCTTTATCTTCGTCAGATTTATCGTCCTCGGCTAACTCATTTTTATCAACTTGCGAGTCAGTAATACTAGGTTTCTTATTTTTAATTTATTATTTATTTTATTATTTGTTTTTATTTTTTTTTATTTATCTTCGTGGGTTTTTTTTTATTTTTTTAGAAAATAACTGACAGTTACTTGTGGACCGCCCCGGTGACGGTCGAGGCTCTCGCCTACGACGAGAATCGACGTCGCCACGAGGCGTGACAAGCTCTCTGTTGCCAGATCATTCTCCACCTTGCTTGATTTTAAACTTCTCGTTGAGGGGTAGAACGTTCGAGTAAACAGCGGAAAAAATAGATGAATTTTAGGAATTATTATCTCAAAAACTATTCGTTCGATTCAATCCAGGTTTGTTTCGTTCGAAAGTACACATGTTGAGGTATGTTGAGAAATTTTTTTATGAATATATATCGATCGGTAGCGTTGCTGTCGTGGCCGGCGTAAAAAAATGTCCCTCGCTCGCCCATTCCGCCGCCCCCAAGATTACACGCAGTCCGGTTAATCCGAAACAAAAATTTCAAAAAAGATTCTCAAAATGTAATCCCCCAATGACCTTCGCAACGTAGGATTTTTTTTCACTCAATTATTTTTTTTATCAACCCAGAAAGTTCGGAAATTAAGGTTGAAAAATTAATGTAAAGTTCAATCATCCGCCGTTTCGTGAAAAAAAAATTTTTTTTCAAAAAATCCTACGTTGAGAAGGCCATCGTACATTACATTTTGAGAATCTTTCAGAAATTTTTGTTTCGAACGAACCGACTGCGTGTAATCTCGGGGGACCGCGGACCTTGCGAGCGAGGGACATTTTTTTACTCCGGCCATGACAGCAGCGCTCCCAGTCGATATATATTTCCAAAAAAATTCCTCAACATACCTCAACGTCTATACTTTCGAATAAAACAAACATGGATAAAATCCTTCGAATACTTTTCGAGATAATAATTCCCAAAATTCATCCATACTTTCCGCTGTCCACTCGAACGTTCCCCCTTAATCCCCCGGCTGACGTGTGAGAATCGGGGTGGGCTTGAGAACTTTAAAAAAATCATATCTCAAGATACTGCCCAGTACCAGATTCAAGTTCTATCTAACTATTTCCTACACAGGTTTAATCCTCATTTTTTCCTCGTTAAATTCATCAACCGTTTTTTTTTTTTTTTTTAATATATATAGAGATTTATATATATATATATATTATTGAATTATTGTGCCGTTACCGTTTTGGGAGGGTGATTTATTTTCTTATCTTTTCTTCTTCTTCTTCTTTTCTTTCGTTTTTTTTTCTTAAATTATCTTTTCGCGATGGAGCTCCTTTTCGCGTCTTCGTAATTCGAAAACTCGCAGTTGCGATCGCGATTTTTCGTACAGCACTCAGTGACCTTTCGCGGCTTCTTTGGCCGCCATTATCAGGGGCGTTAGTGACGCCAGAGGCCTCGCAAGTTTGAGGAAAGGATGCTGGAAAATGATGAAAAAAAAAAAAAAAAATTGAAACTCGTTAATAAAATCTTAGACGAAGAAATTAATTTTGTCGTCGGGTTCCCCTTAATATGGTCATTTTGGGTTATATAAAACTCCCCGTAGATTCAAAGGTATACAACAAAATATTACATAGCAAAAATATTACATAGGAAAAATATTAAATAGGAAAAATATCACATAGAAAAAATATTACACAGAAAAAATATTAAATAGGAAAAATATCACATAGAAAAAATATAACATAGAAAAAATATAACACTCGTGAAATATCGTAGAACGGGATAAAATTTCTTTTAACAGTGTATTCTCGTAATTTGACAAATCATAACGAAGAAATAATTGTCATTGTCATCAACAATGAAAAATTATATGCAATGCTAAATTAACGTAAATAAAACAAATAACCCTGAATCACGTTTAATTACTCAGGGCCTACGATAACCCAAGTTACCCCTTAAGAATCACGGGGCTTCGCTCCCGAACCCCTCGCCATTGATTCTCGATACCTACTGAACCAAACGTGGCCGAAGGTTTTACAAATTGAGACAAAAACGTATATTTTTCGCTGTGATATTTTTTTTTCGTGCGATATCACGTCCGTGAGATATTTATTATTGTGATATCTTTTCAATGTGACATTTCGTCGATATGGTATCGTAAACTTATGATCTCACGTACGTGAAATTCAGTAGTGTGATATTTTCACTATTATATTATGCCTAAGATTTTTATGTTATATTGTGGCATTAAGAGACACCCTAATGCTTAGTTTGTGACGAGCCGAAGGTGAAATGTATTTTTTTCTTTACCTTCAAGAGTTCAGAAGCCGCTGAACGTTTTTCAACCTCGACTTCGAGACATTGATCCAAAAAATCTTGAAAAATTCCGGATAATTTTTCTTTCTCCTTTATTTCGGGTTTTCCATTCGTCGCGATGAGATAAAGAGCTCTCAGTGGATTTTCGGTCAAGTACGGAGGCTCGCCTTCTATCATCTCTATGGCCATGATTCCCAGCGACCAAATGTCCACCTGTTGTTTTGAAAAAAAACAATTCGAAATCGCGTTAGAATAAGATCAAAACAAAAATGGGATGTTCTCAGTTTAAGGTCTTACTGGACGGATCAACGGGCTAAAAGTTAGTCCAAAACCGGGAGAATCGAGGATTGACAATTCTAGATCATGCAGTACATGTTTGGCCTTACAAATAGCTTAATTAATATTAAATTAACACTTAGAAATATCAATTTTCTACATTCTAATAAGAATTTAAGTTAAATTCGACGATATTGGCCTGTGGTTGACTGACGTTTTGTCAATGACATCTATATATAGATACAAGGTATCTACATATTCTACATAGACATATATAATATTGAAAAAGGTATATATGATATAATATATACTTTTTCGTACTAATGTTTCAACCGTTTCAGGCGATTTTTCTCATTGCTTCAATTAATTTCTCGACAATTACTCGGTCGATCAATTCAAAACTAAGCACAAACAATCTGTCGATTCTAAACCTTAATGATATAATTTTTTCAGAATTTACGACGATTCAGTTCCATTCGTTTTGCAACCATTAACGTCAGCAAAAGCTTTTTTTCCCATAAACCACCTTTTTTAATTAATAAATTTATAACTACTAAATTATACAATGAAAAATTCTGAAATAATTCATGAATACTGTCAAGATCCTTAAATCTTCAATAACTCCGGCGATTTTTTAATCCCCATCCGGTAAGACCTTCTATTTTCCACGAATAAAAATAAAATACGATTAATTCAATCACACAAACGAATTTCCGGCTTACTTTGGGTCCGTAAAGTTTTCTCGTGACGACTTCCGGCGCCATCCAGTAAGGCGTGCCGACCATCGTCGTTCTTTTGCTCTGTTCCGGCGATATTTGTGCGCAAAAACCGAAATCCGTGAGTTTAACACCGCCGTCGAGGCCGAGAAGTATATTGTCGGATTTTATATCCCTGTGTATGACTTGATTGCAATGAAGAAATTCGAGAGCTTGCAATACTTCGCGGCAAACCGCCGCTATCTGACCCTCGTCCATGCAAGTTTCGGTCACGACGTCCGTCAAACTTCCACCGGGCAAATATTCCATGACAACCCACAATTCCTCACCCACGAGATAACTGTCGAGATAATTAACGACGTTCGGATGTTTGTTCTCCCGCATCACGAGAATTTCGTTTATTATCAATTCTTTCTTCGGTTGTTGGGACAGATTCATCTGTTTTATCGCAACTTCCATGCCGGTCGACGTCTCGATCGCGGTGTAAACCGTTCCGGAAGCCCTGGAAAAGAAAAAAAAAAAAAAAACGTTGATTACAAAAAAAGGTTGCAGAGCTGTTGGATGGAAATAATCGAAGAAAAAAATAAATAATTATGATAGAAATTTGTTGAGAAAATTATTATTAATTTATTTATTTTTATTTATTTTTTATTTTTTATTTTTATAGGAATTTATTCGATGAAGAAAAAAATAAATAATTTTGATAGAAATTTGTTGAGAAAATTATTATTAATTTATTTATTTTTATTTATTTATTTTTTTTATTTTTATAGGAATTTATTCGATGAAGAAAAAAATAATAATTTTGATAGAAATTTGTTGAGAAAATTATTATTAATTTATTTATTTTTATTTATTTATTTTTTTTATTTTTATAGGAATTTATTCGATGAAGAAAAAAATAATAATTTTGATAGAAATTTGTTGCGAAAATTATTATTTATTTATTTATTTTTATTTATTTTCATTTTTTTAATTTTTATAGGAATTTATCCGATGTTTAATTTGTTTTGGTTGTTTAGTTGGTCAGTTTTTTAGGTGCGAATTTTAGGGTGGATTATTTGGTGTTAAAATTTTTTCTTTGAATTTTGAGAGAAATTAGTTTAATGTTTAATCAGTTTTGGTTATTAGGTTATGCAGTTTTTAGTTGGAGAAGATGAATGGTTGCATAATTGTGTGTATGGGAAGGGACGTCCCACATTACTGGTTCGAATCACTTCTGGCCGTTGATGTGGGGCCAGATGATTTTTTTTTTCGGTAGCTTTTGGATACTGCGGAATCGATCAGTTTTTAGGAATTTTTTTAGACGTCTCTTGGTCTGAGCCCCCCTTTTTTATCAAGAGGTAACTGGTATTTTTACCATTGACGATTGGATGACATTTTTTTGACGGATACTTTATCGAAATTGAAGAACTTTTTTTCATAAAATTCGTGTGTATTATTTTCCTGATATAAATATATATTTTTTTCAATGTTGAAAAAATTCGAGTTTTTCAGTAATTTCAATATATAATAATGGTTTCTTATCTGAAAAAAAAAGGAAGAAAAATTAAATCCATCTTGCAAATAGATCGATATTTCGATTGTTTTTGATAGAAAATCAATTGTTTATGCTTATTTTAGATACTATTTTTTTTAGATAGGAAACCATTATCATAAAATTAAAATTTCGAAAAACACGAATTTCTTCAATATTGAAAAAAAAAGATATACACCATTTTTTATGAACAATTTTATGAAAAATGTTTCGAAATTGAGAAAATAGGGTTTAAAGAATCTAAAAAAAAAAATTAATGAGTCCTCAGGATCCGAAAGATACTAAAAAAAAAAAAAAATCATCGAGTGAAACTTCTCGAGGCTCATTAGGGTTAAAAAAAATCGATTCATGACGAATTTTATGTAACGTTCGGCAAGCAATCTTCGCCGCGTCACGAAAGACTGCGCTATTTCTCTGTTATTCAGCCTTCCTATTGTGCCAATCCTTCCTTCAGAAGGAAATAACAGAGAGAATTAAATGTTTCATCTCTCATCCTCATTCTAACGCTGCATTCTAACGACTAGCATCAACTGTTTCTTCTTTTTTCAAAGTTATTTCTCAGGGTGTTAATAATTATGCCGGAATGAACGGTAAAATATAATAAAAATTCATAGGAAATTAATTTTAAACCCTTAAAACAGCGAAAAAGTCAACCACAACGTTTTCAAAAATATATGAGACTAAATATCGCATTTAAAAAATTTCTCAGCCAATAAAAAAAATTTAAGATCAATCTTCAAGAATTCTCAAAAGATTTTGCGATGAAAAAAAAAAAATTCCTTCCCTATCGAAGATTCCATCAATAAAATTCACTTCTTTAAAGCGTGCTTTGCAAAACCCCTTTTTTTTTAATTTTCTCCTCTCTTCTTATTCTTCTTTTTTCGCTTCTCCTAATTTAATTCATCCTCACCCCTGTCCGATTTTTTCCATTTTCGTGTACTTTCTGTTAGGATCGCCGACGCTCACGATGGTACGCAATTTTTCCAATATCTCGTCGTCGGACATTTTTTTCTTTCTGGCTTTGTCGCTCTGAGCCGGACGTGACTGATCGGTGACCTGTGGCGTCGGTGTCGCTTGATTCTTATTTCTATCGAGACCCGATTGATGCTGCGGTTGTGTGCCATTGTGCTGGGGCGAACCCAAAGACGTTGGCAACGGTGGCAATGGTTGTTCCTCTTCTATGGGTTTTGTGTACTGTCGCGAGAAAATAAAAAAAATTATTATTCTACAACATAACATTGTAACACTGATTAATTATTCGTTAATTAATTATTGATGATATTGTAATTATTAAAACGAATAAACTGAAGAATAAATGAATACAACAATTGAAGTAAAATAAAAATTATTCTTTTTTTTTTGTCAATATAATTATTGTATTGTGTGATAATTAGAGAATAGAGATATAATAATTTTCGCTGGATTGTGGAAATCAAATTCTTTGATTCCTGATAATTAGAATTTTTTTAATTCCAGGAATTCTAGGTTCAGGAATTTTTTTATTTCTAAAAATTATTATAAGATATAATAATCATAATATATAATATATTAATATAATATATTAATATATAATATAATGATTAATATAATATATAATATTGATATAATATATTTTTATTGTAATTATACAATAAAAATAGAATAATAATAATTAAACAGAATATGAATTTTACTATTTTTGTTGTATAATTATTACATACTATAATAATTATATAATAAAAAATTGTATAATTTATATTTCATAATAATAATGTTATTTGCTCATCTACTTAATTGTTTCGATCGAATATTTGATAAAAAATAAGACGACTAATACGAACGACAAATTTGTTTCTGCCTCTAACTTATTGGAAAAAAGTGAAAAATCGAGACTCACGATTGAGATCGTGCGTTCCGGTCTCGCCGATATCGGCGGCGGGGGTGGTTCGTCCTCCTGTTCCGAACTCGTCGCACAAGCGTCCGTCGGTGTGCTGCTCGGACTACTACTGCTGACCCTGCAAAGTTATCGCGTCTCAACAACAATGACGATGACTTTTTTTCTTTTTCTTTTTTGAATAATTTATTCATTTTTGTTTCGTTGTTTTTTGTTTTTGTTTTTGGCGTCGACAACAACCCTTAGGGTCGTGGATTCCCTCGAGACTCACCTGCTAAGCGAATGTTGGGAGTGTGAACTGCCCGATGCTTGGGACATCGCTTGACCGCGAACGTTCCCTATACCAATTCCCATACCCATTCCACCAACGCTTCGGGGACTGCTCGCTCTTTCTATCGAACCTGAAATATTTAACAAGAATTAATTCATTCGTTCTCCCTTGTTTTCGCTATTATTCATGGACGAAAAGGGGTTTGACATGTTTGTGAGAGGAGTGTGGACAAATTGCGGAGATTAAAATGC
>OZ020177.1:4702433-4719933 GCA_963971145.1 Sussaba pulchella | reverse complement strand
GGTTTTTGTATTTTTTATTTATTTTTTAATCTATTTTTACGTATTTTTTTTTTTTTTTTTTTTTTTTTTATCGATTCATTGATTATAAATTTTTGTTATTTAAGGACCATCGTATCGTGGATATTTCGTGGGTTCATACAACAGCAAAGCGGCAAGCGAGTGCATTTATATTGCAAAATATATATATAAGCATGTATGAGGCATTCCATCGGAATTCGAACGACTTCGAACGTTTGATTCAAAATTTTTGCGAAATTAAATTAAATTTTCATTGCAAAAAATACATTACAGAGAAAAAAGAGGCATAAATTATGAACGAAACGTTGGCCCACTCTGTTCAGGGTGTCAACATGTTTGTTTCTATCCAAGGAATCCAGAAAAAAATAAATCAAAAAAATTAACAATGTATTTTTGTAGTTATGAAATTTTTAATTGTTCAACGATTAATTAATAATAGTTTCGACAGTGAAACGTAATTAGAAATATTTCCATCGTATATCGCGTACAAAAACGAAGAGAAAACGTCTATGTTTGTTCAATTTATCGATAATCGTTGATGAGATATATCGATTTAAAAAACTAGAAAAAATAATTAATAATACATGATAATAATAAATAATAATTAAAAAAGCCTGTATCTCAATGGCGATCGCTCAAAATCGAAAAATCTGAAACACGTGTTTGTTTATTTTTCACGTAAATTAATGTGAAAAATCGTGAAGCAAAAATAAAAATGAATAAATGAAAAATTAAAAAAAATATTTAATCTGTTCGAAGGTTTTTGAATTCTTGGTGGAATGCCTCATGCATGTGTTTGTATTAACGGTAATTTCGGATTAATGACATACCGTGAAATCGCCGGTAACGGCATCGAAACCAACGTGAACGGTGTGCTCGAAATTTGTGGGTAAACTAATGTTAGGCTTGTCCTTGTTTTCCTTAACTTTCATCTTTCCCTTAAGAGTTTTCTTTTTTCGCTCGTCCGAATCCGGCTCTTTCGGCAGTGGACGCATGTCCACCGGTAGATTCGGTGCCGATTCACCTCTGTAACGACGAACGTGATTAGGAAAATAATATCGACGTCGAGGAATCGTTCTGGGGTGGAAAAACTGGGGAAATTAAATTGGCGGAGGAAAAGCAACGATTTTAAAAGGAGACAGAGGGATATTGCATGGACTTGGGGTCATTGATTAAACGTAAGTACGCGATTTCTTATCGAAATCTCGTTTTTGAAAAAATTTGACGCGTTTTTGTTATTTTTTTTCTTTTTTTTTCTTCTTTTAGGTTATTTCTGTTTTTGAAATTTTGTTGTTGAAAATTTTAACGAGTTTTTTTTTAATTTTTTAATTCATTAATTAATGTTATTTCTGTATTACAAAATTTTGTTTTCGAAAAATTCGAAAACATTTTATAAATTTTTTAATTCATTAATTTAGGTTATTTCTCATTTGAAAATATTATTTTTGAAAATTTAAACGCGTTTTCTTTAAATTCTTTGATTAATTACTGTATTCAGTAATTAATACTGTAATAATATAGTAATGAGTACTGCGTTTGTTAATTCTAATAGAAAAAATGCTCCGTAACGCTCTAGATTTTTTCATACTGTTTAATAATCCGTATAATTTTTTCTTTTTCAATAATTTTCAACGACTCAGGCCCTAAAAGAAATAATAATTTTTAAAAAAACCCCTAAAATATTCCCTTAATGTTCGATCCACAAAGTGTGAGTGATAAACGTTGTAAGTCAATCCCCATCCAACATCTCCATAATTACTTCGGCCTTAAACTGTTGCATTTTTCTTCAACAATCTTTAAAATCATTTTTTTTTTTTTTTCGATTAATTTTATTTCTCCTCCACCTATAAATTTCCTAAAATTCCAACGATAAACCACATAATCCTAATTAATAAATGTATAAATAAATAAAAATGTCTTTAAATTCCTCAGTGCTGGTTTTGTCGAGTTGCGAATGAAATAAGTAAATAAAAAATAATTAAAAAATGTAAATAAAAAAATAAAGAAATCAGAAAATAAACAAATTTTGTAAATAAAAAAATAAGTAAATAAAAAAAATTAAAAAATAATTAAATAAAAAAATGTAAATAAAAAAATAAAAAAATGTAAATAAAAAAATAAAAAAATTTTGTAAATTAAAAAATAAACGAATTTTGGTTCATGAATCTCAAAATCGCGGTAATGCGAGCCAAAGGCCAAGTTATTTTTCAAGGTGAAGTTGTAAATCGGCGGACGTTGAAAACTCGTCTGGCACCGAAACGCAACTCAATCCTCGAGTAATCCATCCCGAAATTCTAAACCGCAACGCAATGTAAACCCGTTTTCGCGATAAAATTATACGTAAGCGTGTACGCAATGCTCATTAATCGATTATTCGTTTTTTCCAACGTCGATTATTCACGCGTACGTGAATATCATATTTTTCGAACAACGCATCTTCAAGTTCCCGAGAAATATTATCGCGTCTGTACTTGTGGGATTTGTATTTTTAGCTCGTACTAAATTAGTAAAACGTTCCTCTATTTTTGGGAGACTCGAAAGCGTCTCGTGCGTTTTCAAAGAGTATAAAACCCGGAGTGTTGCTCCCCCGACTGAGGCTAAGGGCTGCGACAATTTCACGTTATTTCGTGTGGGTGTATATTTTTTTTTATTTGCATTTATTTTATCAACGTGTACGAAAGTCGTTGTGCCGAAAGAACGAAGCGTGGCAATCACGAAAAAATATGTATGGGGAGCTGCGTTGAGTGATGGAGTCTGGAGCTGATGATTAGCAGCCCTTTGAAGTCAATTACACCGCAAAAAAATATCGGGGAAATTATTATTTCTTTGGGGGTTGTTATTTTTTTTTTTTTTTTGGTTATTATTATTTTTTTTTATATTTTATTTTTTATATTTATTATATTTGGTTAGATAATTCTTTTGAATGGGATTTTGGAAATTTGTAATACACGTGATTGAAATGTGTAATTGTTGATTCGAACTATAAAAATTGTATTTATCATTGTTGTTGTGTTGTTTATTGTTGGACTATACTTGAGAAATTTAGATGTTGAGAAAATCGAAGTTCTTTAATTTTTATGAAGCGGTTTTTAAGATGTGAAATTTTATTATTGTAAAACTATAAGAAATTATATTATACTATATATATTATATTTACAGAGAAATTACATTGTTTGGTTTATTATTATTATGTTTTTTATTATTTTGTTTGATTGTAAAACTATAAGAAATTATATTATTCTATATATATTATATATACAGAGAAATTATATATATCTAGGTTATTATTATTATGTTTTTTATTATTCAATCATTCTCATAAAATTTAGATTCTAAAAAAACAATGTTTTTATTTTTTTTTTAACTTTCTTGAAGATTTGGAATTTTAAGATTAGAAATTATTTATTATTTAAAAAATATACGTTGTCATTATTATATTGTTTATTATTGAACCATACTTATAAAATGTTCATTTAAAAAAAATTATAGGTTGAAACTTTTGTCCATAAAATGAATTAATAAAATAAATACAATTTTTCAAATAAAAAATTTAAATCTTGAGCTTATTTTAGAGACAATTAATAAGTGTGGAATTACAATATCGTACTAACTTCTAGATTTCATGAGACTAAAATGAAACTCAGTGTAAACAAAATGTCTAGCGAACACGTAAATAAATAAACCTTCCTATGATAATAATAAACAATGATAATAATATAATTTTTAATAATAAATTTTCCTTTCCAAGCATCGAAATTCTGAAAAATTGTCCAAGCTTCAGTAAATAAAATAAATAATAAATAAACTAGGAACTCAATAAATAAACAAAACAAACTCTGACCTTCCTGCAATTAATTTCTCATGTACACAGTAAATTCTCCAACGTATCCCTTAATTACTCTCCTACAAATAAAAATTCAATCTCCCCAAACAATTCAGATATCCCCACGCTGCGATCCAAAAACCCAATCGTCGTCACCAAAAAAAAAAACAGAATCCTCTCGTACCTGTTAGAGGTGAGTCGCACCGGCGGCGCAGGTGGTTTGTCTTCTTCGTCCGACATGACGACGCTCCTTCTCCTGTCCTCTCTCAGCTGATCCGTCCTCCGTCGCTGCGTTATTAATTTAGGCACGTGATAACTCTCTTAAAAAAAGTTTCTTCGCTGTTTCGTTTGTACAAATTTGGTCGACTAAACGATCGATCCAAAAATATCTTCCTCCGACGATCCTCCCAACGTTGCGCTCTTTTCCCCCGATTGCTTCGATCCTTTATTTACCAAAATTACAATTTCCCTCTCCTTCCGTTCTCAAAAAATCCTTCGTCCCTCGTTTTTCCTCGAAGTACAGAAAAATCTTTCCTCCGTTCTTTTTCCCGTCTCTCGGCTCGATTTGCGCCCTTATCGCGGATCTTGCGTAGATCCCGGACGTTCCTACGACTAACAAGGCTGTTGTGAAGAAAAATCCCCCGTCCGACAAAATCGGCGGTCGATCTTGGACTAATTCTAAAATTCTCTGCTGCGTCTTTGAATACGTGTCGGAAAAATCACAATTTTTTCAGAATCACAGTCGGCCCATCGAAACCAAACAAGCCGCCGGTGCCTACGCCTATCGCGCGCCTCCGTATCAGCGCTCCAGCTTTCGCCGCCTCCGTTTCTCGGAAATCCATTCAAATCGAACTGAAATCGTTCCCGTCGACGATCGTCAGCCACGATCTCACGTCTCCGACCTCCGTTCTTCGGATCCCAACTACATATATATACGTAAATATATATATAAACAGCGTGATAAAACGTATCTTGAAAATCACGAGTCCTCGAAGTTCAAAACGAAGCCTTCGAGTCTCTTGCCGGACGATTTTTCATGCAGCCTTCGGGTTCGATCCTTCGCCGCTTCCTCCCACGTTTTTTCTTTGTTTAAATCCTTTCCTCGCTAAAATAAATTTTTAAAAAACCCAAATGCGTCTTCACGTGTCGCGAAAACGTTGCGTAAACATCAATTGACGTTCGAAAAATCGAACGAAGGGTTGGAAAACAGTTTTATCCTCGTGGGTGTCGTTGGGGAGTTTGATTTCACGGATTCGAGGCTAAGCAGCGAGAGAGAGAGATCGAGAGATTAAAATCGAGAACGCGAGAGAGAGAGAGATATGGATCTCGCGCGAGATGTCCAAGTTTCCGTCGTCCCGGTGATTCTCGTCGTGAAATCCTCTTCCTGGCCGCGTCGACGAAACGACAGCACGAGGGGGGGGAAAAAAACCCGGCAGAAAGGACGTTGGCGGACGTTTGAGAGGGTTTAAAAGGATTGGCCCGGTCGAGACGTCGTTCTCGGGTCAATGTCGTGGTCAACGAAGATCAAATCCGAAGACGGGACAGCCGGGCGCCTCCGAAGCGTGATTCACTCGCACACGGGTGGTCGAACACCCTCCCCTCACCTCGCACTTATTCCCTTTTTACTCTCCTCAACACTCAACGAAACAAAAAAATAAAATAAACCCAACGATCAAGAACGAAAGAAATCAAAGAAAAAAAAAATAACAAAGAAAAGTTAAAACCGAACACACTCGTGGAGTCGCCGTATTAAGGCGATATAACGGCCCGTTGGATGGAATCGGTTTTTTTTTTATTCTTCTTCTTTTTATCTTTTTTGTGTTTTTTTTTTACGCGGCAACAAAGTGTAGCATAGAGGGGAGACGAGGCGTTTTTTTTTTGTGTTTTGTTGTTAACGTTGACACTTTATAATCATCTACGTAAAAATTTGGCGATCTTTCAATTGTTTTTTTTTTTGGTTCTTTCTTTTTTTTTTTTAAGGTAAAAATTTGTAGATAAGAGGGCCCTGATTCACCGCCCGCCGTCGCCACGGTCCTCTGGCACTACACACAAGCGACTTCTGGTTAAACCCTTCACCCTCCTTCCTCCCTTCGCTACCTTCGTCCCCCCGCGACCACGGCGTGTACGCGCGGGCGTGCTGTGTCGGGTTTGTTCTCGGATGATGATGGGGGCGCTGATGTTGCGGGTTGCGGGATGATTTGGACCGGAAAATGGAGGATTTTTATGTAGACGAGGATGTCGCGGGAGCCGGTGGCACGGGTGTTGAGGAGGGATGTTGCGGTTGCGTTAACGAACACCGGCGGCAGCACCGGTGCTGTTTCGCGGGGCTGCGTTCACGCTTACGCAAAAATTTGGATTTGCCGTGTCGACGGTGAAAATTAGGGGTTGCAGGGGTGAGGAAGGGGAGAGGTTGGGAAATGCGGTGGTTGGAACGAGGAAAGGTTGGAAAATGGGATGCTTGGAACGAGGAAAGGTTGGAAAATGGGATGCTTGGAACGAGGAAAGTTTGGGAAATGCGATGCTTGGAACGAGGAAAGGTTGGGAAATGCGATGCTTGGAACGAGAAAAGGTTGAGAGATGCGATGCTTAGAAGGAGAAAGGGTTGGAAAATGCGATGATTGGAAGGAGCAATGGTTGGAAAATGCAATGCTTAGAAGGAGAAAAGGTTGGAAAATGCGATGCTTAGAAAGAGAAAAGGTTGGAAAATGCCCTTCTTAGAAGGAGGAAACGTTAGAAAATGCAATGCTTAGAAGGAGGAAACGTTAGAAAATGCAATACTTAGAAAGGAGCAATGGTTGGAAAATGCAATGCTTAGAATAAGCAAAATTTAAAAGGCTCTCGGCGATCGCTTCGCTACTGTGCTTACTTCTTGCGCGCACGAAAAAAATTCTTCAGTGTAATGAATACAACCCAATTTCCCACTAAAAAACGCAGGATTGCTTTAAAAATCATGAAATATTAAACTAACCGCAGAACAGATAATAATCTCCACCAGGAAGCTTTCAAACCTACAAAATTTGGCAGGAAAACCATCAAGCCGACATCACTCGTCGTATCGCAGCGCTCTCTGTCAACACGGTCCGAACCATCAACATATACACATGGACCGATAATACTTCGAGAAAAAGTGTAATCGCCATAGAAAGAGCAGAAAATTATGGATGATTTTGAACCTTTCTCTTTTTAATGAAAGATAATTGATCGACATTATCGATATCTCGAAGATTTCGACCAATCAGCTTCCACTCGAAACAGAAAGACTGGAAACCACCCACAATTTTTTCTCTCTTCATCTTTATCGCGATTACACTTTTTCTCGCAGCATCATCGGTCCATAAGCACACGTCGATTGTCGACACGGTCGAATAATCGAAAGCAGTCGATAACAGTCGATAATCGACGATTTCCGTGGGCGGGAGGTCGTGGAGGGGGACGAATTCTCGATACATTGTAACGAATATAACTTGATATATTGTTATCGCTCGGGTCGAATGTCAAATCGTCTCAGCCTCTGTGTAAAATACCTCATACCCTTGTGTTATTTCCGATCTCAAACAATCGAATGTAATTTTCTTTAAAAAAAAAATTGTCTTCAAGGTCAAAGACATTCGCGTCGGAGTAATTTTATCGGGAATTTCGATGAGAGGAAATCCTTGAGATAACGTTTTTAAACGAAATTATTTCCAGCTGGACCGTTTTGAGTGTTATAACCTTTGTAAACGACTTAGTTGCAATATTATGACGCACGAGCCAGCTGCGTGTAAACGATTCGACTGATTATTCTTCAGGGTTTATCTACTTTACGTTTTTTTTTTCTTCTTTCGTTGGATTTTTCGTTGTTTTTTGTGAGGCAACGAAGTACTTGGAAAAATGAAGAAAAAGGTAAAGTACTTTGCGGTTTGTGAAAATGTTGGGGGTTTTTTTTTTTGGAGAAAGCGTGCGAAGAAGAGGTGCAAGCGTTGTTGTTCTTTGTTGTTGGGATCGTCGCTGATTTGACGACGTTTCGTTTTTCAGGTGTTGCTCATGGGCAAGAGCGGCTCGGGGAAGACGAGTATGCGGAGCATTATCTTTGCTAATTACATTGCCAGAGATACGAGACGATTGGGAGCCACGAGTATGCCGGATTTGTATTTATTATTATCTATATTATGGGAGGGACGTCCCAAATTATTGGATTGAAATCATTCTATCTCCCGATAGGGTCGATGATTTTTTTTTTGTAGTTTCTTTTGGATCTTATGACCTCACTAATTGTTTTTAGAGTTTTTGCAGACCCTTCTTATCATGGTTCCACCCCCCTCTTTTTATCCAGGTCATTTGCGATGTTTCAAATCGGATGAAATTTTTTTTCCCAGATACTTTATCGAAATTGAGGCATTTTTTTCTATAACATTGGTGTATGATATATGTTTCTAATATTTTTATAAATTCTTTTCAAATGTTGAAGAAATTGGAGTTTCACTGAAATTTGTATTTACGATAATACTTTCTTATAGAAAAAAAATAATGAAAAATGGAATCTAACTTACTAGAAAAAATGATATATGGATTTTTTTCCATAGAAAATATCGATTTTTTTCATTTAATTTATAAAAAAAATCGATTCTCTATCAACTAGAATCGACATATCATTTTTTTGCGAAATTGATTTCATTTTTCATATTTCAAAAATCAGATAAGAAACCATTAATATATATTGAAATTTAGGAAGAACTCTAATATTCTTAGAATTAAAAAAAATATATAATTCATTAGGAATTTTATGAAAAAAGTTTGTCAATCTCGATGAAGTAACTGGAAAAAAATGCTATCCAATTTAAAATGGTGGAAATAGTACTTTCCTCTCGACGAAAAACAGATCAATGAGGTGAGGCAAAGAAGGCGGTCCAGAAAATCTTTAAAAAAAAATTAGTGATGTAGGATCTAAAAAATACAAAAAAAAAAAAAAAAATCATCTACCACATAGAGCAATAGAAGGGTTTTAATCCAATAATTTAGGACGTCCCTTCCAATCTATACCATCATCATTATCATTGTGATATCAATTGTATGCACTATATAAAAAAATTTATAATATTATTTATATCCATAAACTTTTTGAAAATCATAAATATTCCAAATTAATTATTATTCATTTATCATTTTGATAATATTTAGTCAATCCTTAACTCATCTTTTTCTAACTACAAAACAAAGCGCTCCAACTATTATTACTGTACAATTTGTTACAGCTCCGCTTATTTCAATTTTTTATATTTCATTCAAAGTAACGCAACATCGTTTTATTTTCAATTTTTTCCATAGTCGACGTTGAACACAGCCATGTCAGATTTCTGGGTAATTTGGTTCTCAATCTCTGGGACTGCGGAGGTCAAGAAGCTTTCATGGAAAATTACTTCGCCTCGCAGCGCGACAACATTTTCAGAAACGTCGAAGTATTGATATACGTCTTCGACGTTGAATCACGCGAGCTCGACAAAGACATGCACTACTATCAGAGCTGTCTGGAAGCGATTCTGCAGAACAGTCCGGAGGCCAAGATATTCTGTCTTGTTCACAAAATGGATTTGGTCCAGGAGGACCAGAGAGATGGAATTTTCAGAGAGAGGGAAGAGGATTTGAAAAGATTGAGTTTGCCTCTCGAATGCACGTGTTTCAGAACCAGCATATGGGACGAAACTTTGTACAGGTGACTGCACAAAATTGTTTTCTCGTTGAATAACGTCGATTTTTTCTTCGTCGATTTTTTCTTCGTCGATTTTTTCTTCGTCGATTTTTTCTTCGTCGATTTCTTGGGTCAATACATTCTCACCATAAGCTTCAACCAACAAATGATAACTTTCAGCAGCCGTTTTTTTTTTCGAACGAAAGAATATTATTAAACTTCCCCGTAAAACGTCTTTTTCCGGTACAAAGTTCGACATTTTCAAAGCTATAAAAAACTATGTTTTTTGCACAATGATAATTGATAACAAACTCGTTTTTGATACCATATATAATCTCTTAGCAAAATTTACATTATTAACTGAAACATCTATGATTCATTAATTTATTTATTTTAAAATAAAATTACCATTTTTATATTTGTTACAATAATATAAATTACGATAAATCGAATAAATAAAATAAGAAATTAAATCACAAAAACTACCATCAACCAACGATTATTAACAACGTCACTGTCAGTAAATTAATCAATAAAGTCAATCAAATAAATAAATAAATAAATAATAATAAAATAAATCACTCGAAATAAATTAAATAAATTTTGTTAATTTTTTTTTTCGCCAAAAATATTAAAAATTCGGTGAACCATCGTGTAAATTCGTTTTCAGAGCGTGGTCTTCCATCGTTTATATGTTAATTCCGAACGTCAAGGAATTGGAGCAGAGCCTCAATCAATTCGCGAACATAATCGACGCCGACGAAGTTCTGTTGTTCGAAAGAGCGACGTTCTTGGTCATAAGCCACTGCGAAAGACGCGTGCACCGAGACGTTCATCGTTTCGAAAAAGTTTCCAACATAATCAAGCAATTCAAACTGAGTTGCAGCAAATTGGCGTCGCAATTTTTGAGCATGGAAGTTCGAAACACGAATTTTGCAGCTTTTATCGACGTATTCACGTCCAACACTTACGTAATGGTCATCATGTCGGATCCTGGAATTCGTGAGTATCTCGCTGATTTAAGGCCTTACCGGATGGACATTAAAAAAATCTCAAAAAGTGGTGAATAAACATTTTTACGTATTAATTTATCGTGACTTCAGCTATTTTTACGGTTGAACATATACGACATTATCCAGACATGTAAATCCACGATTCACTCATTTTCTACTAACTTTTCTCCCCACGATCCATCCAGCAAGACCTTAATTTTTACGATCGTAATTCAATAATTAAATATCATCGTTGACGATGTGCAAAATAAAAAAAAAATACAATTATCATTACAGCCTCAGCGGCAACACTGATAAACATTCGAAACGCTCGAAAACATTTTGAGAAATTAGAACGAGCGAGTCAAAGTTCGGCATTGAGTGGATAGAAATCAGCCCGACCCAGGCGAATAATCGCCCGGGTCCAAGCTATGAATTGGCCTTAAATCACCCACGAGTCTGATATAGACGTGCAGAATGCGCAAAAAAAAAAAAAAAAAAAACAAGAAGAAAAAGAAGAAGAAAAATCCTTGCGCCGCATCCGTAAGCAATGAACCAACGTGAACACAATTTCCACGAGGAGTTTGATTATGACCGCGCGAATAATCAATTATGAATACGTACAATCGAGATGAAAAAAAAAACGCGAGCATCAATTTTCTGTTTTTTTTTAATCAGTTCGCGATTGATCGCACGAATGAAATCGAACGATGTGCAAAGAAAAGAGAACGTGTTTGTTACCCATTGCCCAGAGATTTCTGGTTTCTAGTCGGAATAGTCCGAGGTAGATACGATAAAAAATGCATCGATAAATTGAGATTTTGTGGCAGTGCTCGGTCGGTAACGAAAACTGTAAAGCGTTTTTCTCAGCTGGGATTTATCTTTCGGGTGAAAAATGAGAACGGTTTACTGCGTTTCAAGATCGTGCAGTCGACCGTTCTCGTTTTTTTGCCAGGGGATCAACGATGGCGGAGAAAAGTACTTTGGAAAGATGCAGCTCATGAGGTGCACATCCTATTGAGCCTGAAACTCGTTACTAAAAATTACAGACGCCGATGAAACAGAAATACATCGTTCGTCGCTCTTTTTCGCGATGGATAAGTAACGAGAAGACGTTTTTGCACACATTTTTATACATTTTTTTTGTTAAAACGATTGGAAAACGAATTTTTTCTCGAGGTAGAGAAGACGAGACGTATGTGAAAAACGTTTGAGTAAATTATTCGAGACGTTGCGTGGGTGGATATTTTTCAATGATTCGTAAATGGCGTGGAAGATATTATTTCCTCGATTTTGGACGGATTTACTCGGCTTGAAACTGGCTCTCATTGGGATTCGTTCCTTTTTCAACGTCTCCTGTTTTGAATTCCGCCTTTCCCGGCTCGTTTGCTCGATGAATCGTTTTACACGCGCTATGCAATCTTAGAATTATGATCCATCAGATTTTTTTCACATGTACAGCATTTTTTTTTTTTGGCTCTGCCGAATACTCGTATTTTTAATTTGTTTTTTTAACGAGGAATGTACGAGTAGACGGCGGTGAAAATAGGTGAATTGTGGAATTATTATTTCGAAATTATTTGTTCGATTTTATCCAGGTTTGTTTCGTTCGAATCGAAATCGAACGAATAGTTTTTGAGATAATGATTGATAAAATCCATCAATTTTTTCCGCTGTCTATTCGCACGTACCCCCTTAATTATCGGATTCGGCGTACATTAATCCACGTCGAATGAATCGCAACGAAATGTGAGTTGCAATTTTACATCGATCTGAATACATAATTCATCGTACGACGTGCGATTATTCGCTCGATTCGTTGTAAATATCGCGCGCTTGATTTCGAACGAACGTTTGATCAATAAAAATCGCACCGCGTTATCGTGCCAATGCCAATAATGTGGAAACGTCGGGTAGCAAAACGCCTGCGACCTCAGCGAAATTGCAACTGTTGTATCTATAATCCACAGCGTTTCGTGTGGTATTGTTGAAAATGTATTTTGTAAAGATAAATAAAAACAAAAAAAGGGTTTTTTCAAACCAAGGATTTTATTTTTCAGTCGATCTACAGGAAAAAACAATTGATTCGTTAAAACAGTTTGTTACTGCTATATTATTTTGTAATCTGTGTTGAGAATTACGAATTTTCCCGCCTTTTTTTCAACCAGAATGCGTTGCAATCCGCCGCTACTTCAAAATTGCGAATTGTGATTTCTTCTAAACGACTTAATTCATTTGAATGTTATTAATTTTGGGTTGTGCAGAAATGTGGCAAAGTTTGATTGAAGTTGGAGTCTTGGTGGGGATCTTCACAGATTCGGAGAACCTAGAAGCGTTGAATTTTACGATGCAAAACATAACCTCTTTATCGACTGACACATTTTCTAATTTCTCGTGATCGACTGATTTATAATCTCGATCTCACTAATTTCTACTACAAATAGCAGATTACAATTAAAATTAATTGTTCATAAATTCTCCAATTCCTAAAAATTAAATTTAACCACCAGATGTCGCCATTTTCTTCATTCTTCAAATTTCTCGCCAACTTTCATCAAATGGCGAATTTGTGTTCTGTCATCGAACCATCGCACGATCGAACATGCTCGCGATTCAAGTTTGATCGACAAAAAAAACCCCTCGAACGAATTAAAAAAAAATTGTCCGATTCGATAATCAACAAGTGTGGCGTGTTATCACCGGTAACGAGCGAGATGGATAGAATTCTGAAGGGAGTAATGAAATATCGAAAATGTCACAGAGAAGGCATGGTCAAACAGTTTCAGCAAGTTAAAGATCATCCGGAGGTACGTTTTATCCTTAAAAAAATGTTATCTCTCGCCACGATAAGGTCAAAGTCCGATTTGTTATCGCTGTTATCTCCAAAAATGTCTACTGACATTGCCATGTGCTCACGACAACGGATTACACCATCGGAATAAAGTCCACGTGTCTCTATTTTACCGCCTGAGATTCTTTTGTTTACATAATATAATTTTCTGCCATTCGCTGTCGAATGTTCGTTTATAAATTTTTGTGAATGTTCAGAAGCATGATTTAAAATGTAACAACATTGTATTAAATTCTTTGCGTTCTATTTTACCCACTGGGATTTTTTTTTTGTTTAATAATTTTATTTTTTTGTTTTCTTGGTCGTTATTTGTTGGGAAATTTGTTTAAACGTTGGATAGCACGTTTTATACTGGTTTTGTCGAAATAATACATGTACGTGACTGGTAATCACTGACTAAAATAATAATTTTTGAATTTTGTCTACCAGGTTATTCCGATAAGACTCTAGCAGGCTTGCGTACTGAAAGGAACTTTTTTCCCCCCAAATTAAAGTCTCAATAAAACAAATTCTCTGATATTTCCATGTAAATAGTTCAGGAGATATCTTGAAAAAAAAAAGCAAATATTTATTGGCGGAACCTTTCGCACATAAGCTAGGTTGCTCAAATTTGAGCTGGGCATTTTTAAATACTCGAATTAAAATTGAAAAAGTCAGCACCAAACTCAATATAAATTTTCTGTATTCGGCCAAGCCTCTTATCGACAAAAACCTGGTAGCAAATTGAAAATGTCAATGTCTCAAAGCTCGACCAAAATTCTTCGCCCATGTTATAACTTATATTACTTCTGTCGTTCCTTTTTTTCTTCTACCGCAGCCCAAAGCGGTGTTCTTTACCTGCATGGACTCTCGGATGATCCCAACTAGATTTACGGAAACAAACGTCGGAGACATGTTCGTTGGTACGACAATCGTCGACGATTTTTAATAGTCACACTTGCTGCGTCTCGCAGTCATCACGCACCTATCATTGATTCGAGTAGCATACGACGGATAATCTTCCGTTCGCTTCTTCGCATTCGCAAAGGTCTCAGAATAACAATCTCATCCCCCTTCGCCCAAAACGCTTGATAATACCGAACAAAAAAAAAAAATCAAACAAACCGAGGAGGTATTCGCTCAAAAAAAAAATGGTGTACGCCTCATTACATTGGCCCAAATATTACGCAAGATTCCCAACATAATTTTTTCTATAAATCACTCGTAATCCTCGATCATAATTACAGCATAGGAAAAATACAAAGATTACACGAAGATAACCCAAAGAACACAAAAATAATTGCCAAAGATTTCTTTTTTCGTGTACACCAAATTAGACGAGTGAATACCTCACTCTCGAAATAAACAAACGTAATTGCTCGATCGATTTCCATACAATAATTTTTTTCTACTCGCAGTCAGAAACGCTGGAAATATTGTCCCAAATTCCCAACACTTCGCAGACGAGCTTACGATGTGCGAACCAGCAGCTTTGGAACTGGGATGCGTTGTAAATTCCATAAGACACGTAATAGTTTGCGGTCACAGCGACTGCAAAGCAATGAATTTGCTCTACGCGTTGCGAGACGAAGAATTTGCTTCCCAAGTAAGAATTTCGAACTCATCTTTGCCATTCGCTCCGACAAATTTACTGAGCGCGATAATAACGTCTGACGTTTCAGGCCAATCGAAGAATATCCCCGTTGAGAGCTTGGTTGTGCGCTCACGCGAGCAGCAGCCTCGCGAAATTTCAGCAACTCGAAATTACCGGATTTCACGAACCTATCATATTTCAAGCCGAAACGCCGATGAGAAAATTCGTGGCTTACATAGATCCCGAGAATAAATTCGCCATCGAGGACAAACTTTCTCAGGTAATTATTGTTTTTGTTGTTTAGATTATTTGTGATAATCTTTGAGAATATTGAGATATTGAAACGTTTGAATAATAACGATAAGATTGGATAACGATAATGTGAAATTAAATACGTAGATAAATTATTCAATTGTGAATAAGAAAACCGATGAACCAAATCACGAAAAATTGAATAATTAACTTGATTCATTATTAATTAATCAAGTAACATTATTTATTAATATTAATAATATTATTATATAATTAATATTAATAATGTTATTATATAATTAATATTAATAATATTATTATATGATTAATATTAATAATCCTATTATATAATTAATATTGAAAATATTAATAATAATATTATGAACATTATTCATATTATTTATATATAATATTATTTATCATTAATCGAATAAAATGATTTTATTAATAATGAATGGATTATCATTATTTTCTCATTATTAAATCACTTATTTCAATTCTATTATAGAATATATTGTATAATATAATAATATAATGTATAATAGTAATCGATAATTCCGATTATATATTATATTATATATATTGATATATATATAATATAATTATACTAATATATGTATATTATCACACCAGTATTAATTAGATCAACCATTTCATACGATATTAAAATAATATATATTGTAATAATACATGCAACAATTCAATTTCCTCCGCTCTTGGAAACAACAATGCTTTTATTTATTGTTTTCAGTAGAGAATAAAGGTTAGGATATGGAATGTTTCTCTACTCGACGTCTCCCTCGTTCGCTTTCATCTCAGCCGCAGCCTTCTTCTCGTCCTCGCCCTCCAAATATTTGTCCCACTTGTCCAGTCTCGCTTCGATTTCAGCTTCGGTCTCCACGACTTTGTACTTCGTCTTGCCGTCCCAAATTTCAGCCGACAGTTTTCTCTGAGCGAACCAGCGACCGTTCAGCAGTTGAACGCACGCTTGCGCCTCGGCTGGATCGCTGAAAGTAACCTGAGCTACGCCTTCGGGATGACGATCCTGTATCACAACTTTCTTGACGTCGCCACATTTCAAACACTCCGAGCGCAGATCCTGTCGATACTCCAAAATGAGAGCAGGTTCTTTGTCGAAATCCTCGGAACTGAACAAATTCTTGATCACGACGACTCTTTCGCATTTGAGGGGTTCGCCTCGCATCGGCTCGGGTCGCCAGTCGAATAACTTTGCTTGTATTTTTTTCTGACGTTCCTTTTGATTTTTCTTGCGTTTCGGCTTAAGTCCAGGATCGTACTGTCCTTTCAACTGAAATTTGGCTCTCTGGATGGAAAGCGTCTTGCCGCGCAGCTGGCTGCCGTCCAAAACCTTCAACGCCAGATCGACAGACTCGATTTTTATGTACGTGCAAAGCGCGTCGCCTTTCGGTTCGCCGTATCCGTCTCTGTACAATTTTATCTTGTTCTTGTTCTTCTCGTCGCGCGCCACGAGTCCGGCCTTGGACACCAGCTCCGTCAGTTCGTCCATGGTGATGTCCAGCGGTAGATTGGAAATGTAGATCGCCGTATTGTGCGCCTGATCGATTTCGAACCAAGTCGGCGGTTCCGCCGCTTTTCTCTTGGCTTCTTCCTTCTTTCGCTCTTTATCCACCTTTTCGGGGACGCTCGTGTCCGGACGGTTCGGTTTTGGAGTAGCGTCCTTGTTCGGATCGACGAATCCGTAACTCATTTGATACCTGGCCATGAAATCGTCGTCCACTTTTGGAAACCACGCGTTCTTTCCTTTGTCCCACATGTAGGTGCTTCCGTCGCTGGGATCGGTGTACGTATGAGTGTCGTTTTCGAAGCCGTAGACAGCGCCGGCGGCTGCGGAATGGCCGCTCGTCGCTGAATCTGCCTTGTTTTCGCTATTTTTTTCCTTATCCGTTACGATCCATTCGTTCTTGTCTCTGTCGAACCTGTAAGTGACGTTCGATACTTTGTCCGTGTAAAAATACGTTTCACCGTCGAATTCGTAATTTTTCATGAGTTCTTCCGAATCGTTTGGTTCTTCCGCAATTGGTTCATCCTCATTTTCGCTTTCGTCCTTCTCCTCATCCTCTTCCACTACTTCTTGCTGCTTATTTTCGCCTTCGTCCTTCTCTTCCACTACTTCTTCCTGCTCATTTTCACTTTTGTCCTCTTCATCCTCTTCCACTACTTCTTCCTGCTCATTTTCGCCTTCGTCCTTCTCTTCATCCTCTTCCGCTACTTCTTCCTGCTCCTTTGATCCATGGGACGAAACAGATTCATTCATCGTTTCGCGGAGTAATCAATCGAACTCGGT
>OZ020177.1:4647074-4702233 GCA_963971145.1 Sussaba pulchella | reverse complement strand
AACCAAATCACGGGAATAATATTATAACGAAATAATAATTGTTATATAATAATAATAATAATAATAATAATAATTATATACTATATTTTATATATTATATGATAATTATATATATTAGGATATCTCGATTCCGTCGATTGGAACCGTTCGATCGTTTCGATGTTAATCACTGAATCTCGATCATTGTACTCGCTCGTCTCGCGCTTTGTATCGAGGTTTCAAGATTTCGAGAATAAAGTACAGAACGCCGCAGCCGTAGCGAAGTGATAATGCTCGTTGCCGGTTCGGATACTTTATGCTCCGACACACACGAGTGGCCGAACGTTTCTGCTCCTTGCGGTCTTTATTTTTTCTACGCGGATGTCGGAACAATCGAACAAAAAATGTCAATTCGTCGTGAGCCCGGCAGAGAGGGCGGGAGGGGAGAAGAGATAAAAGAAAACGTCGTGCAAAATTGTGATATCGAAGGTGCTGTGATCGATAAAATGTTGACTCGAGTCATTACTGGATGTATATTAAATAAAAAATGGCTAACATTTTTGAAAATTTGTGGAATGATAGTTCTTGATGGAACAATAATACATGAATTATTTCAGAATTTTCCACTGCACGATTTAGTAGTTACAAATTTATGAATTATACACGATTGATTATGGGAAAACTGCTTCTGCAGACGTTCATGGTTGCAAAACGAATGGAACTAAATCGCCGTGAATTCTGAAAAAATTATATCATCATGATTTAGAATCGACAGATTGATTATGCTTAGTTTAAAATTAATCGACTGAGTAGTTGTCGAGAAATTAATTAAAAGCAACGCCTGAAACAGTTGAAACAGTTGTACAGTCACTGACAAAACGTCAGTCAACCAATTTGACTTAAATTATTATTAAAATTCGTAAATTAACATTTGTGAGCGTGAATTTATCATTCGTTTAGCTATTTGTAAGGCTAAATATGTCCTACATTAAGGTTAGACCTTAAAAATTCGGTCGATGCAGCGTCACGATACAATAATATCTATATATTCTTATATCAACAATATATTAATATTCGTATTGATCAAAATTCTCCGTCCCTTCAAACCCAACG
The DNA here is from genome assembly GCA_963971145.1 of Sussaba pulchella. Lineage (NCBI taxonomy): Eukaryota > Metazoa > Arthropoda > Insecta > Hymenoptera > Ichneumonidae > Sussaba > Sussaba pulchella. The sequence continues at coordinate 4,701,141 of OZ020177.1, read as the reverse complement.
AATTAATAATTCCAAATTTAAATAAATCTTTTTTTTCCCCGTCGTTTTTCGTAATTTGTTAAAATCGTTGATTGTCGATTTAATCAATACCGTGAAAATTAAATTTTGACAGATCGATGAGATTACACGGATATTGTTCATCCCGGAGTGTTAATTGAATTTTTCTCCGATGACGATACGTGATTTTTGATCCAATTGAGAGAAATAAATGTTTCGATCGAAGATCATCGAGAGAATTTCGATCGTATGATCGATCAAATGTGAAGCAGATATCGGGATTGGGAGGAACGCAACGGTGATTTATATTATAATGGAGGTCAGTTATCCGCGCGTCGAAGCGTGGTCCGGCGGAGTTCTTTACGGAAGCAGCGTGGCGATAAGAAGTACCGCCCGGGTCGCCGTTCCCAAACGCCCCGAAAATTCTAAGCGCGACCGTTAGACTAACGTTTTAACTGTATAATCCGTGGCGCAACTATACACCGGGCCTTGGCACGTATACCAGAAATGTGATTCGGTTAGGGCCGAGACTCTCACGTACGTAAGATTATTTCGACCACTATTATCCGCATACAACGAATTTATGACTATATATGTATTATTACTCTAATATACTATTTATTGATTGATTCGTTAATTTATGAATTTATTTCTATAATTTTTTTAAATGGCAAGAAAATTAAACTGATACAACGATTTGGTTGTTTAGTTAATTGTTGATTCAATTTTCCAAAATTTGGTAATAATAATGAATGTTAATAAATAATAAATTGAAGTTAAGACATTTAATTGAATTTTTTATTTATTACTATTCATTATTATTGAATTATTACTATTACTACTATTATCATAGTTATAATAGTGATAATTTTAATAACATTTTTTTTGTAATAGTAATATATTATAATATATGATAATTTAATAAGTAACATTTTTTGAACATCAATATTAATATATTCCTATTTATGGTATAATAATTAACTACCTACTACGATTATTATTATTTTTCATATGTCTTTACATATATATTTATTGGAACCAATAATTGTAAATAGGAGTTATCGTAGAAAAAGTAATAATAATAATAATAATAATAATTAAAAACAAAAGAATAATAAAAGAATAAAACAATGAAAATTTCAAAGAGTTAATAGTTGTATAAGATCAATTACCCGCACTTTTTTCTCCTAAGAAAACCCGATTAATTATTCGAAGAGCGGCGAAGGGCAAGCAAAGCTAATAATTAATAATTGGGACTAATTTTTCAATTCTACATAAATAAATAAATAAATAAATAAATAAATAAATAAATAAATAAATAAATAAATAAATAAATAAATAAATAAATAAATAAATAAATAAATAAATAAATAAATAAATAAATAAATAAATAAATAAATAAATAAATAAATAAATAAATAAATAAATAAATAAATAAATAAATAAATAAATAAATAAATAAATAAATAAATAAATAAATAGATAAATAGATAAATAGATTTAAAAAAAATGAATAATCAAATAAATAAATAAATAAATAAATAAATAATATAAATCGATAAAAAACGCAATCACGTGTAAAACCATCGAAATCATTCTGACTTTTATCGATACCGAAATACAATGTCTGACCTGTTTTAAGGATTCCACAAAAAAATGTTCAAGACAACAATAATCAATTTCAACGACAAATCGACCCATAGACGATGAAAACAATCTTGGTGCAAATAAATTCATCACGTGTCAATGACTCGAAGGATTCGGACCTTGATTGTGCAACCATGGCGCAAAGATCGTTGCCTCGAATCCGTCCTTCGACCATTTATTCACTATTTTTGCGATCGGTCGCGGTTGCCGGCTTCTCACACTCGTATATTCTCCCACCCACCCGCACACGCGCGTAAATACATGTGTACAGAACAAATTGGCCAGCGCAACACGACGTAATTGATGTCGAAATTGCAGCGGTGCAACGAACTCCGCGTATAATTTTTTCCCCAACGCTTTTGATGCCCGCTCGGCCGAGAAGGCTTCTCGTCGTTCACCCGAACTCGTACAAATTTATTTCTACGTTTTTTTCTTTATTTTTCTTGTTACTAACAATTTTTTTTTTCAACAACGTTTGGACATTCGTGGTTTGATTGAGTTTGAAATAGCGACGATTGGAATTAACTCGTGAGTCTATGGGGGTCATTCGTAATCGATTTCTAAATGCGACGCCATTGCGGCGGAAGATTGACTCATTGTCGGTGGACGAGATTGTGCGAACGTCGCAATTTGATTTTAATTTTGAGGCTCGAGCCTTAATTTTTGAGGCTCGTTGTTCTGGGAAAATGCGGCGACGATGGGTCGTTAGGCGGACGTGATTAACGCATCGATTACGTGTCTTTGCATCATCGCCGAATCATTGTTAAGGGGACTAATCACGGCTCGTATTCGGAAAGTCGTTAAATTTTTTTTTGGCATAAATCGCTCGTTCTTAATTATTTTACAATTAATTTTGCGATTGTTAATGACATAAGAGATCGATGAAGAAATAATTGCTTAGGTTAATGGGCTAATAATTAGGTTAACGACTGAATTCATTGAATTAATTAATATTATTATTATTTATCATCACATTGATTAAATTTCTGTTGTATAAGTTGGACATTTTTTTTACTTATTACGGAATCGTACAAAATTGAAAAAACCACGGAAATTAGTTAGAATTAGGAAATAGCAATTCCACTCGTCGATAGGTATAAATTATAAAGACTTGACTGAAAAAATAAAAAATAAAGTTTTTCGATTAAATATTAGAATGTAGAATTTAGGGTATTTAAATAAAAAAATAAAATTTATAAAAAACGAAGAAATAACAAAACGAATGGCTTAACTGTGAAATATGAAAGATCGGCAATTGCAGCATGCGACCGCATCCCGACCTCGCTGCTCGATACAATATCGTACATATATATATTAGGGTGGTTTGAAAAAAAAATTTGTTTTCTGATTTTAATCAAAACACATTAACTGCAAAGTATCTTGCATCCGGAGAATTTACCCCAAAAATGAACCCCATCGGACCATTGTTAGGGGTCGCGCGAGATTTTTCAAGTTTTTCCATTCGATTAACACGGGAAGAAGGAAAAGTTTCCATTAAAAAAATCGTAGCTCCGCGATTTTTCTAGCTACGTTGCTCCCGTAAGTTTCATTAGAAAGCTCTTTAAAAACCGCTTAAAATGGCCTGTAGACCTTTGGAATCCGATGACAATTTCCGTCGATAATTTCTTAAGAAAAAAACAAAATTAACGACGGAAGTTGCGATCGGATTCCAAAGCTTTGCTTGCCATTTTAAGCAGTTTTTAAAGAGCTTTCAAATGAAAACTTTACCTTCTTCCCATGTTAATCAAATAAAAAAACTTGAAAAATCTTGCGCGACCCCTAAAAATGGTCCGATCGGGTTCATCTTTAGGGCGAATTCTCCGGATGCAAGATACTTCGCAGTGATTGTATTTTTATTGAAATTTTTAAAAAACTTTTTTTTTCAAGCCACCCTGATATATATACATCTACAATAAAAAAAAACTTTGAGTCCGGTGTCCCGGAATCGAGAGTCCCGATCGAATCGTCATGTCGCAACGATCGCGAGCCAAGCGTGTTGCAGTTATGCAAAATGGCGAAAAAAACCATGGGACTGCGGTGTCCGTCGCGATTAGCCACGAAATCAGAGTGAAAAAAAAAAGAATCCTTCTTTTTCTTCGATACGTCGTCGATTGTCGTCATCGAGACGTGCTGGAAACCCGAAGATATTCGGGACGGAGAGACACCCTACTTACCTATACCGAAGAATTGGGCGCTACACGAACGACGATCGTCGAAACAAACCGCGCTCGATTGGTCACGAATGTACGTTCGTGACTCTTTTACGCGCTGCCTCCTTTCTCATTTCGTTTCTCTCATCTATAAATATATATATATATATATATATATATATAGCTATATATATGTATAGCTACGAAATACATAAATATATATACAACCAAGGAATTTATATGTGTACGAAAACCCTTGTGCCTATTTTTTTTTCTTCTCTTTTTTATGTTTTTTTTTTCTCAACCTTCTCTCTCGATCCAACGAAATTTCGTATCCATTTCTTTTTATGTTATTTCTCACTCGAATCAACGACATTTGGTTTCGTTTCGTCTTTCCTCGTCTAATACTCGAGATTCGACCGAGATTTCCAAACGACAGCCACGTATGCTCGTGTTTTATTTATGGTACGCAAAATACGTCGTTTGCGTACCGAAATTCGACAGTCTTTTATTCTATTTTTATACCTTGTTCCTGGCGAGGTTGCGGTGGGTGGAGGGGGGGGGGGGGGGGAGTGGGAGTTTCTCTGAACTGTTGTGGAATAAAATTAGGGGGAGGTCAGTCAGGGCATTGATCTGGAAAAGAATGAAATGTGCGATTGGTAATTGTGATACAATGATGGATTTTTATTCATTATGTCGGGGATTATTTATGGTTATTTTGAAGCGATTAATATTTTTTATTTTGTGATGTTTTTGTTGTCTTGTGGATGATAGATTTTTTTATGATATGATTACGCGCATTTTGGTCTTGATTTTTTTTTGTGAGACGTCGACTTTTTGGGAAAAATCGATGACTTTTCCCAAAAGTCGATGAACGTACTTTACAATTACATACATACATTACATGTCATACAATTACGTTTATGACATAGCCATCGCACGGATATTATATTACAATGATCGAAAGAATAAAATTTGGAAAGGAAATTCGACGAAAAAAAAATTCCTTGCTCCGAATCCACAGAAAAATATTAAAATATTTGTACGTTGTAAATAACGATAGAAAATATTTGTACGATCATCGGTTACAGTTAGGTTTCGAAATCCTCGAAGAATTCCAGGAATACGAAATATTATATTACAATATTTCAAAAAATGAATTTAAAAAAAGGATTTGACTGTAATAAAATTCTTTGCTGCAAATCGTCAGAGAAACATCAAAAAACAGAAATCATTTGTACGATAATCAGTCAAAGTTACGTTTCAAGATTCTCAAAAAATCGCACCGACACAAAATATAGCATATCGTAATATAATACAAAACATTATACTACAATATTTGCAACAACAAAAAAAATTTCAACGAATCAAATTTAATAAAACTCTGCTCCATAATTCCCCCACAAATATTCGAAATAAAAATAATTCCCATGCTCATCAGTCACATTTATCCTTCAAGATCCTCGAACAATCGCCGGAATGCCCATATGCCACGGAAGCCACACCGGTAGCTCGTAAAAAGTGATAACCGGTCACGTGTAACGAGATCCCACGCGGCATGCCCACCTACGACACTATTTTCTCTCGTCAAGCACGAGAGAGAAATAACCTCCGAGTATTCGCGCGAATAAAAACGTTGCACGTTCGTGAGCGGTTCCTCGATTCTCCGACACGCGTAAACGACCGGCAATAACGCAAGCTAAGTACAGAGTCGGCTCGTAGAAAATTTTCCGGGCGCTTATTTCTGTGCTCGATTGTACTTCGAATAAAAGAAATAAAAAATGTTGGATCTGCCTAATTTTGCATATTCCTTGGACTGTTATAATCTCAGAGACAAAAATATCTATGTATTGGCATACATCAAAATTATAATTGAAGTAAATTGACTGAATTCATTGAATTAATCAATATCATTATTATTAGCATATCAATTTACATTTTTTTGTACTTGTTGGTAAAAAAATATTTTTTACTTATCACGGAATCGCATAAAATTAAAAAACCATGAAAATTAGTTAAATTTAGGAAATGGCAATTCCACTTGCCCATCGCCCTAAATTATAAAGAGTCAATTTAAAAAAATCACCAATATTAATAAAAAATTCAGCACTGAAATAAAAAATTTATCATAAATAAAAAATCCTAATCTAAAATTTCTGTCATCCAATTAAAGAAACCCAAACGATGAAAAAAATATCAATTATTCTTTCTCAAATAAAATCAATCAAAAAACACAATTAACAAAATTAATGGTTCAACAATGAAAAATGGAAGATCGGAAATTGCAGCATGCGACCGCATCCCGACTTCGCTGCTCGCTACAATATCACATACATATTGAATTAATTAATATCATTATTATTATTTATTACCACATTAATTACATTTTTTTTCGTACACGTTGGTAAAAAATAATTTTTGTTACTTATCACGGCAATATATTTTAGAAAATTTGCCGGTTGGTTATTTCTGTGCTCGAGTGTACTTCGCGTATCGTAAAACATACTCGCCATGTGTGCTATGTAACGCTCGGTGCAGGTATCTGTACGTAGGGTAAGCGCGGTGGGAGGGGGGGCGGAAGGGGGCGAGGGGGTGTACGGAGAGGTAGGAGAGGACGTCGTATGTGCGTACAAGTTCAAGAACAATGGTCGTCACGATCTGTAATGTACGATTTTGCTCAGGCAGCCGTGTATTGTGGCTGGTTGTGCCACTGACCCACAAACACACTTACCTATGTTATACTATGCCGTACGGCTCCGTAGCGACGTCGGCGTCGTTGCTTCGTGCAACTCTCCGGGCTTTTACGTACGCTATGGTTTCGTTCGATCGTCGAGGCTTCCGCGGCGATTGACAGGATTCGTTCGTGAATCGAACGATTGTGGGAAAAATTAGCGAAAAATAAATTGATGTAGAATTTTTTTGAGCGAAAATGAAATATTTACGTACCGATACGACTATGCGGGCTTTTACGTGCGCGATTGGTTGTTTGATGCTTGATTTTCGTGAGGGAATTTTCGTTTTGAGAATTCGTTTGTGAATCGAACGATTGTGGGAAAAATTAGCGAAACATAAATTGATGTAGAATTTTTGGAGCGAAAATGAAATATTTACGTACCGATACGACTATGCGGGCTTTTACGTACGCGATTGGTTGTTCGATGCTTGATTTTCGTGAGGGAATTTTCGTTTTGAGAATTCGTTTGTTCGTTTGTAAATCAAACGATTGTGGGAAAAATTAGCGAAACATAAATTGATATAGAATTTTTGGAGTAAGAATGAAATATGTGTGATAAATATATAACAATACAACTATTTGGGCTTTTATGTACACAATTTGTTGTTTGATGCTCGATTTTCGTACCACAATCTTCGTTACAAGAATTTATTAATCAATTAATATAATTTATGAATTGGTGATATTTATTTGTAGTTCGTTAACGAAAAATAAGAGCAGAAAATAAATACAATAAATTAGCAAAGAAAAAATTGAAATAAAAATGAAATATATGTAACGATTATACATAATTGTCTTGTGTACGATGAATAATGATCATGCGACAGGTTTAATGACCCTCCGTCGTCGTAATTCGTCATTTCTTGGATGAAACATATCTCGGTACTACAAAATCCGTTCTTACCTAAATTAGCGTTAATGTAACGATAATTTTATCTAATGATCTTACATACGCGTTTGAATATCCATTTATCAGGAGTTCTGGGCTTGGGATTCTCGACGTGAAACGTCTAGACTAATTCTTGTAATCATCAAGATTGTCATCGTAAAATGACATGCGATTAAAATATCTATTTTGAGAGTTTTTTAGGCTTAGGAAAAGACGAAGTGTGTCATTCAATGAGCTATTTTCTCGTTATAATTGAATGTAGAATATTCAGAATCGTTTTTCACGCACGCAATTGATATTCGTATTTACGAAGAAATATTTCAATCATTTTGATTATCTTAATGATCGCGTGTCGATGTATGTAAAATGTATAAAATTATAAGAATATATGTGGCACGTAAACGGCGTTCTTCTACTACAAAATGAATAGAACCCAAAATAAAATAAAATTATATATGTTACACCAATATATAGATGGATTTTTATATCATATTTATCATTATTATTTTTATTTATATAGATTTATAATTTTATCTACCTATATCGAAATCGATGGGCAGCCATTTAAATTTCAAAAATTATCCAATCAACAATTGTTAAAAATATAATTATATACATTCATATTATATTTACTATTCTATTAATGTTTCTGAAAGAAATAAATATCGCAATTATTTTAATCATCGCCAATCGATGTCAATAATATACAAAATTATAAACATTATCTTCATCCAATCTAGATATATATGCGGTATAAAAACCGTTTTTCAATACTAAAAGAATAAAATAGAAAATACGAATTAAAAAAAATAAAATTTCAGAAAAATAAAATAAGATTATGAATATCATATCAATATCAATAGATCCTTGAATTACATTTACTATTACTATCCTCATTCATTTATATTCACAATTTCATTTACCTCCATAAAAATCAATACCCAACGATTAAAATTACAACAATAATTCAACCAACAATAAATAATCCAATAATCTAATAATAATGGAGGGGTTATTTTTTCGGTAATTACCAAAAAAATAACCCCCCCCTCATATCCATATTACATTTGCCCTCCCATCAAATTTTGCTCGTTAAATATTATTTCCCTCCGTATTCAAATTCCGTACATTTAATTCATTTTATACCGAACGAGCGCGCTTCTTGCGCCGCATTCGTACCATAGCGTAGGAATCTTTGGAGCACGTGGTGGACCTAACGGGTTCTGCCCAACGGTCAGGGGCCACTCCACGCGGTAGAAGATTGCGGAAGGAGCACGGGACCGCTCGTTGCTGTGAAACCCTCCTCTCCCCTCCTCCCCCCTTTCCCCCCCACACACCACTCTGTATAATTCTTCGTAGCCGCTCGCATCGGCACCAGCATCAGCATCCGTACCACCATCATCATCATCATCATCATCAGCATCAGCAGCGGCGACCATAGCCGAGAGACGCAAACGCAGCCAACTCTACCGGCTCTGACTCTACCTCCACGGTTCCGCGCTCGCGCGCTACCAACGTCAATACTCTCCATCTCGATTGGCCCACTTGTGAAACAGGACAAACCGCGGCTCGGAGACGTCGTCCGTAAAACTACGTAGGTTTGCCCGCCGGCCAAGAGACGAAAATCCAAGCGGGGGAGGATTCCAAACTTTTATTTCATCCGGTATATAAAAAAAAAAAAATAAGAGAAAAAAAAAACAGAAAGAAAAATAAACCACGTAGGACACACATTGTACCGTACGTTTTTTTCTTCTATCGTTTTTTTTTCGTTATTTCTTCTTCGTTTTTTCCTTGTTTTTTTCTTTTTTTTTTTTTTAACGGAAGAATGCTCGGTCGTGGACGCGGGATTCGTTCGGCTAAGCTCCCGGCTCGCCGAAACCGAACTCGTAACTGTACTTTATACACACCGACGCGGGATTCATCACGACCCACTCTTGGTTTCGAACCGGATGGTAAATAGCGCAAAACGTGAGTCGGATTGTTTCACTCCGTCGGTTTTGCGGCGATCTCGTTGACGTTTGACGTCGTCCTTACCCGTAACGAATAATTTCGAATTAATCGGATTTTTTTCACCTTCTGTAGATTGTGGTGGAACGGTGTGATTCATAGTTGAGCGGAGCAATGTTCCATCGTTTTGTCTTCTGTACACATATATTCTTAGAAATATTACATTTTTCATAACACAGGAGGAGTATGTTGAATTAAAATTTTCTAATTTTTTAAAATTTATTGTTGGAACAATTTTTAATTAATGTTATATCAATAAAAATACCCAATAATAATAAAAATAATAACTAAATGATTGAATTGTTGAATCGTTGAATCATTGAATCATTGAATCATTGAATCGTTGAATCGTTGAATCGTTGAATCATTGAATCATTGAATCATTGAATCATTGAATCATTGAATCATTGAATCATTGAATCATTGAATCATTGAATCATTGAATCATTGAATCATTGAATCATTGAATCATTGAATCATTGAATCATTGAATCATTGAATCATTGAATCATTGATCCATTGAATCATTGAATCATTGAATCATTGAATCATTGAATCATTGAATCATTGAATCATTGAATCATTGAATCATTGAATCATTGAATCATTGAATCATTGAATCATTGAATCATTGAATCATTGAATCATTATATCATCGAATCATTGAATCATTGAATCATTGAATCATTGAATCATTGAATCATTGAATCATTGAATCATTGAATCATTGAATCATTGAATCATTGAATCATTGAATCATTGAATCATTGAATCATTGAATCATTGAATCATTGAATCATTGAATCATTGAATCATTGAATCATTGAATCATTGAATCATTGAATCATTGAATCATTGAATCATTGAATCATTGAATCATTGAATCATTGAATCATTGAATCATTGAATCATTGAATCATTGAATCATTGAATCATTGAATCATTGAATCATTGAATCATTGAATCATTGAATCATTGAATCATTGAATCATTGAATCATTGAATCATTGAATCATTGAATCATTGAATCATTGAATCATTGAATCATTGAATCATTGAATCATTGAATCATTGAATCATTGAATCATTGAATCATTGAATCATTGAATCATTGAATCATTGAATCATTGAATCATTGAATCATTGAATCATTGAATCATTGAATCATTGAATCATTGAATCATTGAATCATTGAATCATTGAATCATTGAATCATTGAATCATTGAATCATTGAATCATTGATCCATTGAATCATTGAATCATTGAATCATTGAATCATTGAATCATTGAATCATTGAATCATTAAAACATTGAAACATCGAATTATAATAATCGTCGACTAATCTCTCTGGCTCCCATAGCAAATCGATCATCAGAAACAAGGTAACGTGATCGGTAATGACCGACCGGTGTGCGTGACTCGGGGCATTAAAAAAAATTGGGATAGCAATCGGACTCCGGTTCAAGAGTATCCAAATCCGGAACCTCGTTCGAAAAATTTCGATGCCATCTTCCCCCTCCCCCACGCCCCCCGGCCTCGCAAAGCGTTCCCTTCTTCCAAATGACTACAACATGTGGTATGTCCTCATTTCGTTTTTTCTCGTTTTTTTTCTCCCCTCCCCTTCCTTAAGGCTGCCAAGCCGTGCCTTCAACAACCAAGACGACGACAACGACGACGACGACGGCGACGACGGCGACGACGACGATCCCCCTCCTGGCGTGACTTCCTCAACGCAAAGAAAAACCCGGGCCACGGATGCGTGCGACGTGAGCGGGAGCATTTCGAAGACGATTTTGAAATTTCCACGCGTGCATTGCCCATACGTTCTCTCGTATCGTGCACCATAGCGAAGGATTAACCGTCCACCTGCGTCGGCATTCGTGTGCGACACGTGTTGACCCGACCCGACGCAGGTAGCCGCGGCAGGTACGATATTGGTCCACGTTTCGAACCCGCGGCCTTCGTCAAGATCGCGGTACGGTTGCGAGGCTGCGATGTACCGTACGTCGGGAACGAACAATTTCGAGATCCCGGAGGGGCTTTATTTGGAACGATTTGGATCGGTGTTAAGCTTCGAAAGAATTTGGAATGAGTCGGATTTTTTTTCATTACCTTTTGGTGACGAATGAGAAGAGCGGAAGGATTAATTATCGTTGCGGGTGGGAGGATTACGTTGGGATTGATTGAATTGGGTTAGATTGAGGTTGATTTCGTTATTTGGTGATTTGGTAATTTAATGATTTTGTGATTGGTAAATCAGATAATTCAGTAATTCGATGATTCAATGGTTTAATAATTTAATTATTCAGCGTTCTGCTGAATCGCATCCAGGCAATTTTCTCGAACCTACCAATAAGACGTTTGGCATCGTACAATCCTTCTACAATTCAGAAAAACATCTGAAACATTTCCTTTCCATCAAATTTATGTACATAATTCATTCGATTAATATTCAGCCCGCTTACCATCGGTATATTCAAGGATTCAAATAAATCTCGATTAAATAACCACAACTGACTCGAATTCACGTTTAGCTCAATTATCGTAATTTATTTACCTCAAATACATGAGGCTATTTATTCAAAACCCCAATTAATTCGACATCACGCACTAATAAAAATGATCTGTCGCAACGACGAAATTGCGCAAACAGCTACCTACAATTAATTACGACTAATGAATAATAAAATTTTTTTTTTTAAAACAACAAAAAAGGCAAAAAGTGAAGCGGAGCTTCTGTAAAGGTATCCACAGTCCTTCGTGCTGGTTCAGGGCGCATTGGCGGGGGGCCCCCGACGTATGCGCAAGTTTATGTAACCCTCGGGAAGATGGCGCGATGCTCACGAGTGTGTAACGGAATCGCGAGTGAATTTTTTCGCAACGCCCACCCGCTCGTCTTAATAACTCAGCTGCGTTCCTCTTCTTGTTTCGATGCGGTTGCCGATGTGGCAGCGATACGGTGGCCGTTGCACGTCTGCTCTTCGGTACCGGACTCTGCCCCTTGCTCAGGTTTTCGAAGAGCTAGCCATTGCTCCGTATCCACTCGTAATTGAACGTACCACTACGACAATTACCCAAAAAAAAAGATAATTCAATCATTATTGATTATGACTGATAACCCTTAAGAAGAATGATAATCCAACGATATATTGTTATTATGATTATTGATGTTGGTATAATAATTATAATAATTATAATAATTATAATTATAATATATAATATAATATAATATATATAATATAATAATAATTATATAATAATAATAATTATTATTATTATTATTATTATTATTATTATTATTATCGCCAGTAAACACATTTTCCTACAAATATGAACAAAATAAATACAACTTCCGTGCATCAAAAAGAAAGGGAAAAACATTTTATTATTTTTTCCGTCTCAGTGAAAAGTCTGAAAAAATAAAATATTTCAGTTTGATAATTCCTCGGTGCTCTCTATCGTTATAATACGATGGATATATTATTATTGCTGATTATTTTCAACGATTTTAACATTGTACTTGTATACCGTAACACCTGGTTAACCATTTCGCTGCATGGATTTTAATCCGCGTCAAAAGGATCTCTCCTCGTCACCGTGTGTGAGTGCGTTGCCGAGGTATGTGTAAAGAGTTTCACGGTGCGAGCGAGCGAGTCCACCGTGCGAGACACGGGAGAGCTCGTTTCCTCGACTCCACCGACACGGTCTGTACAACTTTTGTAGATATGTACGTCGATAAATGTACGTACGTACGTATAGATATATTTATTAACGTGTGTTATCGACGAAGAACGATGGGGTTGTGTGCGTGCGAGAGTAGAAGCTTCCCAACCGGCCGGGGAACGGCCTGCTAAGGCCTTGGCAAGGCCGGTCGCGCACAGCACACGTATACGCATACATGCGCACATGGGTATGTACACGATACTCGCATGAGACGAATCTCGAGAGAGATCCGTTCGTTTGATCACCTTTTCCGAATTGATAGAGAGAATTCTTGTAATCGGCCATTGATGATTTTCCTCGCAAAATCGGGTGGACTTCGAGCCGAGATGAGCATTGATTCAATGAAGATTTATTTGAAACGATTTTTTTTGGAGCGAATAATTATGGTTAGTTATTGTTTGATGGTTAACATTTTGCATGTTTCTGCGATCATTTTAAATAATTACGATATGATTTAATAATTTAATAATTTAATAATTTAATAATTTAATAATTTAATAATTTAATAATTTAATAATTTAATAATTTAATAATTTAATAATTTAATAATTTAATAATTTAATAATTTAATAATTTAATAATTTAATAATTTAATAATTTAATAATTTAATAATTTAATAATTTAATAATTTAATAATTTAATAATTTAATAATTTAATAATTTAATAATTTAATAATTTAATAATTTAATAATTTAATAATTTAATAATTTAATAATTTAATAATTTAATAATTTAATAATTTAATAATTTAATAATTTAATAATTTAATAATTTAATAATTTAATAATTTAATAATTTAATAATTTAATAATTTAATAATTTAATAATTTAATAATTTAATAATTTAATAATTTAATAATTTAATAATTTAATAATTTAATAATTTAATAATTTAATAATTTAATAATTTAATAATTTAATAATTTAATAATTTAATAATTTAATAATTTAATAATTTAATAATTTAATAATTTAATAATTTAATAATTTAATAATTTAATAATTTAATAATTTAATAATTTAATAATTTAATAATTTAATAATTTAATAATTTAATAATTTAATAATTTAATAATTTAATAATTTAATAATTTAATAATTTAATAATTTAATAATTTAATAATTTAATAATTTAATAATTTAATAATTTAATAATTTAATAATTTAATAATTTAATAATTTAATAATTTAATAATTTAATAATTTAATAATTTAATAATTTAATAATTTAATAATTTAATAATTTAATAATTTAATAATTTAATAATTTAATAATTTAATAATTTAATAATTTAATAATTTAATAATTTAATAATTTAATAATTTAATAATTTAATAATTTAATAATTTAATAATTTAATAATTTAATAATTTAATAATTTAATAATTTAACAATTCAATCCCCAGTGACTCGAAGTCCGAGCCCAACTCCAGCGCTGAACAAAACGAATTCCATCCACCACCTCTGTCCCCCCCGACACCCCCCCCCCCCCCCCCCGAAACACAAGTAGCCAACAATTCCCGTAAAACAAACAATGCTCGCCCGAAACGCAGCACTTTGCGTTCGGCCACGAGGTCACCGAGAAGAGTCTCAATCTGCGAAATTTACGATCAACCTGAGACCCGGCGAGAAACCTCGAAAGGTAGACCATCGTGAAAATATATATTTGCGGGGTTCCGCACGAAGCTTCCGCCGTGGTTGGGGTTAGCTTTACGCCACGTCAGATTCGGCAAAGTGCGATCGACCGAGACTCCACCGGCCGCTGCGGCGAAGGAATCGCCGCGTCGAGGGTGGGAAAGAGGGGTTGTAAAGACAGGGAAAATAAAAACGTCTAATGGAACCTACGGTCGCCAACGGTGGTCGATCCTATAGGGAGTCCGGTGGTCGAATCCAACCCCACAGACCCGTTGTCCCATCTCCCAAATTGTGCCGTAAATTTTTCTTCCGAACACCTTCAAGGCCGTTTCAATCGCGACGACGACAACCTTGCGGCTGCGAACTTCGAAACGTTTCGTGATCCGCACTTGCTCTTGTAGTGCGGAATTTCGAGAGTAGGGTCGATGGCGAAGATGAGAATATAAATTTTGTCAGCAAAAGAATCGCGAAAGACGAAACCTGACGCGCGAAATATAATTTACAACGTATTTCCGGAAGGTCGTTGACGGTTTGTTCGTGTTTGGGCCCCCCGGTTTTGTCGCAAAACCGTGTATATAAATATTAATAAGTTTGTATTACCTGCGAGTCGTTGGTTATTTGGCTTCTGAACGAATTTCGACGTCGCTCCGGGCTTCCGTGTGGTGTTGCGGGCGGTTTTGACGGGGTTGGGGTCGATCGTGGAGTTCCGGTTTGCGGGTGCGAAGAGGATGGAGGGATGGAATTGCTGCGAGAGATGGGAGAAGGTCGCGGTTTCGGCGATGCGCTAATCTCGGGGGGGAAACGCGAGTGAAAAAATTAAACACAGCCTATACATTAACTATATATTGGGGTGGCTTGAAAAAGAATTGTTTTTTTTTCTGATTTTAATCGAAATTCATGCACTGCAAAGTATCTTACATCCGGAAGATTCACCCCAAAGATGAACCCGATCGGACCATTTTTAGGGGTCGCGCAAGATTTTTCAAGTTTTTCCATTTGATTAACATGGGAAGAATGTAAAGTTTCCCTTTAAGAAATCGTAGCTCCGCGAATTTTATAGCTACGTTGATTCGTGAGTTCCATTTGAAAGCTCTTTAAAAACCGCTTAAAATGGCGTCCAGACCTTTGGAATCCGATTGCAAATTCCGTCGACAATTTTGTTTCTTCGTGAGAAATTATGCCGAATATTCGGCGGAGTTTCAAAACCTTCATATACACTGACAGGAAAATCCAATAGAAAGATATTAAATAGTTTTATAATTTTATAATTTCATAATTTCATAATTTCATAATTTCATAATTTCATAATTTCATAATTTCATAATTTTATAATTTCATAATTTTATAATTTTATAATTTTATAATTTCATAATTTTATAATTTTATAATTTTACAATGAGTTTTAAAAATGTTTACACCAATCAAATAAATTTTACGGGCGTTCCATTTTTCGTATAAATTCTCGTTATATTTTACATTGTTTGGAGAAATTACTGCGCAGTAGCTTAAAATTCATTAAACGAATCAAGAATAAATCAACCGACGTCTGTATTATTTTTCGACCCTTCATAATAAAAATACACAGAAAAAACAGCACGAATCAGGATTACATTGCCAACTCAGTAATTTTTCATAGATTTTTCTCTCAGTGTAAGACCGTAAATTGGCCACGCTGATAAATTCGTAAGCTCTCATTGGCGGCTCACCAAACGTTGCAATTTCCTCCGTGCTGTATGCAGCCTTTGCGGGCTGTTCAGCCTAGACGACGATTTTTTTCTTTTTTCTTTTCTTCTTTTTAGTGAAATGTCCGTGCGTGGTCCAACGGTGGTCTTCGGCATGAACCCGGAAGACGAAAATCTTTCAATCTTTCCAACAGTTTTCGACACGCCGTACGGGATTGTCCGTGGCGAATTTGAGGATCTAAATATTTTGGGATACTTTTGGGGCATTGCGAATGCCGCTACTGTGTAAATTGGGGCGGCAAGGAGGGAGAAGGCCTTTATTTTCGTGGCGTGAAGATCTTTCGGGTGCGATATTTTTGCGGCTTTTGTTGACTTCCGGGTTCGTTGTTTTTTCTTGTTTCGAGGAAAAGCAAAATCTTGAGGGTCGATCGAAGCGAATCGGTTTTCTCGACACCGATGGGTGCTGTTGCATTACCGATATTGTATTGCGTTGTATTTGTTTGGTACTGGAGACGTTTTTGAGTGAATAAAAGGAGGGAATTGGTTGCTCGGAATCTACGGCATCATAGTCGGAGTCAATAATGAATAAGTGAATAAATGAATACTGGAGTTTGGACCGATTTATTTATTCGTTCGGTCAATATTGGATCAATCGAGGAGTAGAGGGGGTAGAGAATGAGCTGATTGTGTTATTCATTGAATCTTGCATGGACTGATTGAATTATACAGCGTTTTAAATTCTAAAGCGAAGATATTTAAAGTAATTATAAAATGGATCTACACAAAAGTTTCGAATAAAATTATTATGAGCATGAAATTATTATCATCCCGGATTACAAATTTTCCTTGCACCTGACACCGTCTCGAGGGCTAATCAAAATTTGATCCAAATTATAAATTTAATATTCAATAATAATAATATCCATATAACATTCAATCTATATATAATAATAATAATATTAATAATATGTGGGCTGATAAAAATTTGATCCCAATTATAAAATTAATATTTAATAATAATAATATTCATATAATATTCAATCTATATATAACAATAATAATAATAGTAATAATAATATATGTAGAGAATGAATTCTATAATTCGGATGAATCTTTCTTATCCGATTATATACATATAAGAATTATATGTAGAATTGATTATCATAATTTTTTAAGGTATATTTTATGTATATTATACATATAATTATATCAATATACATAAAACATATGAACAAAAACAATTTAATAATCAATTCTACAATATTCAACATTCGGTGTAGTAGATCATAAAAACCTTTCTATACATAAATATAGAATAAAACCATACAAAATAACGTAATAATATCAAATATTGCCATTATCATCACCACACAATATTCAACATATATATAATAACACCACACACAAAATACATAACGAAAACCTTCACGATACTCAATTCTACAGTACTCAATATTCGATCAAACTAACTTAAACAAATAATCACAGTCACCTCGCTCGTATAAACACAATCCCCAAAATAATTTCACAATCAACCCATCACAAAAATTCTTCTCATCTCCCCACGTGTCCATCTACGCAACCGCGTCTCCTATCCAGACCGAGGCAGCTCAATCCCTGCCCAACACCCGGGTGGTCACCCAAAATATTCGGAGAAATAACGAAGCAACGCCTCGGAGCACCGTCTCATTCCTTCAACGCGGAAGTGCCGCAATAGCGAAAGAAGAGCTCGTGGATTCATAAGGGACGAATTCGACACCCTGCCGGGCCGTGACGAATTCACAGGGCAAAATATTTTGAGCCTCGCAGGTTTAGCCGCACACGAGGAAGTCCTGCCATGGATGCGGGGGCGGAAAAGGCGCGCGAGGGGGAGAGTTACGAAGTCATCCATGAAAAATTGCGTATTTCTGTGTATTTCTTGCGTACAACACCGGCTTTGCTCGACCAAAACCCGTGCCAGGTAAAATTGTCTCTTCGTGCCCGAAAAAGAAAAACCCTACGAATCTCCTCGTCCTAATTCGTCTTGCTCCGTTTTTCGTATCGGCAAATTTTTCTTAACCGTCGTAAGTCCACGCAACTCAACGATCCCTTTTTCAACCCCTCCGCCCGCCGCTCGTAGCCGCCGTATTCTCGTGTCGGCGAATCCATCAGTATTTTGGAATAGAGGGAAGAGAATGGGTGCCGTTTGACTGCCGGGTTCGTTGGACGTTTTATTGTTAACCGTTGCACCCTTCAGCCTTTGCAACCTTTAGGAGCGCAGGAGATATTGGCTTTGTCGCTCTTCTTCGGACGTGGATGGGCCAGGTGGCGAGTGCGGAAAGGATTTTGGTGTATATTGACGTGGAGGATTGGGGATGAATTATCGCGTCGACACCTCTGTGAAGAGGAAAAGTTGAATTTGGTTGGAGTTATGAGTTTATGAATTTTTTATGGGGGAAATGTTAATGGAATAAATATGAAATTTGTTTTTCATGATGTAGCTTAAATATTTTGAGATTTGTAATGATCATGAAAACCTAAATAACCTATATAGAAATGAGAGACAAAAGTTTTTCTGTGAATAATGATAATAATAAATAATAATAATGATAATAATGATGATATAATAATAATAATAATAATAATAATAATAATAATAATAATAATAGTAATAATAATAATTTATGATTGATATATACCTAATAGATAGAATTGATAGATAAGATAATAAATAAGATTATAGATGTAATAGATTAGATTTATAATTTCAAGGAAGTAAAATAAAATTATGGAACTGTCATGATCATAAAAATAGTATTATTTTTTTCAACAATAATTAAATATATAATATTCGCTTGGAATAATTGTAAGAAAAAAAATTGTAACAAAATATTGAATAATTATAAGTAATAATATTGATTTATGTCTTCAAAAATTATAATTCACTAACTTACTTATAATTATCTAATTTTTTTTGGATTTTGTATTCTTCTAATAAATTACAAGTGATTTTTTAATAAATTACGGCCTATTTTTCTCTACGGGATCTTCAAAAAAAAAAAAACGGGAACATTTTAAAATAAATTGTCTCTTAAAATCTCAATTTTTTGGATCGAACTAATAAATGTATACAGCGATTTAATTATGTTAATATAGTCTTACCGCTACAAAATAGCGTAATTCACGCTCGACTACGCACTTGCACGAGTCAACGCAGCATCAATAAACTCACCAATAAAATTACGGTCGTGCCCCAGAAAAATGTTATAATTGCACCAACCGCGAAATAACTCATTAAAAAATAAAAATAAAAAAAGGCAATCGCATAGGCAAATGCAATTCCATGGCTCTTGCCACGTCGAGGACTCGAAGTCGAGGTAACGAGACCAGTCACAAGAGTAATGAGGAAGGCGGAAGTATCAATTTCCGCAAATAGCTAAAATTCATAAAATCTCGACAATATTTATCGCGGCACGTAAAAGTATTTAAAACGCAAACGTAACGCGTAATGCGAACCGACAACTAGTGCCAATGAAGTAGCTGGTCTAGAAATTATTGCACAGTACGGATTTATGTCCCGTTGAAACCGTTCTCGTACAGCCTTAAGATATTTTACGACTTGAACCTTGTGCAAAGATATTAAAAATTGTTGTTTCATTCGTTGATTTTTTTTTATATTAATTATTCGGTCAGTGAGCGAGATCTAAATTTTCTCGAGGATACTCAAAGATTCAACAATATTGACTTAGTATAAGACAATTGTGAGTAGGCATATTGGAACAACGTAGATCATCGAATTATCGATTGTTTCCTTATTAATCGATAATAAATATTGTTTATTAATGTTCTAGGACCTGGAAAATTCCCCGGCACCCAAGTTACGATGAGAAAATCCAATATAATTATATGATATTATTCCTATTAATATAATTATCCTAATAAGAAATATAATATACTCACAATATAATGATAAAAGTCTGAAATTATATGATAATATAAAAAATATAATCTAATAACTAAGAAAAGTGTATTTTTTGGATAGCGAAGAATCTAATATAAATATAATGTAAAAATAACGGTTTACATTATTAAAAGAATGACAAAAATAAAGATAGGGCCTGCGTGAAAATCAAGAAAAATAAGTAACAATGAAAATGTAAATTAATTACAAAAATACGTGTTTTATTCAAATTTCGAAGGAAAGATGATGCATTTTTAGAAAGATGAAGAGTAGCATATCATATAAATATAATTTACACAAGATGAAAAAATAATAATAAAGGAGATAAGATGTTCTTTCCATAAAGATAAAAAAGTATACAATACAAATAAAAAAACCAACCCAATCCTGCGATAACAAATCCAAAAAGCCAATCGCTGCACCGAATCAATTCGTGCCAATCCCCAGCCATTGCTACAAAAAATCATCCGCCCACTAAATCATCGTAAATCAAACCAATCGACTCACAAACAACTCGCCCCCACCCCAAATCCCACTCACTACTTCCACATGCTCCGAAAATCCAAAGAAGAAAACCAATAAAACAAAAATTATGAACCGATATTGCTGTAATAACGAAAACAAAACAGACCCATTTTCCTCAAAGCACCACGTGGTCCATTTTCTTCCCGTAATTTCAACTGCGAACCATCCAAAAATTGCTCGCCACGCGCGAGAAAATTCGCCCCACCTTCCCGAGCACGTGTTTGACACGAGAGTAGAAACAAAATTGCGAACATATTTTTTTTCTTCACTCTGCGATTCGGTCGAAGGCCGAAAATAGTCGCCGATGATGCAAAAGTCCGTTTTTCCGGGGTTTCGTTACGAATGCTTGATAATCGTCGTGACGGTCAATATTTTGCTGCGACTCGGATGTATGTCGTCAAACATTAAAAGTATTATATGGTTTTGACGTTGTTGAGCGCGTGACGATCGTAAATTATTCGTCGAGCGACGGAGGACGAGGAATTTTCTCGCGTGGCGTATATAAATCGTTTGTTTGAGCGCGGAGGCAAATTTTGTAGAATGGCCCGGAGGTCGGGGAGGATTATCCCGAAGGGTCTGTGTCACACATGTTTTTCCGTGTAGAGGCGCGCTCGGGGCACGCGCTAGGTTTCCTTAGGGAGGGAAGGAGGGGGTGGGACACGAGGGCGACGCGCGAACAGGGATGGACGTTCGTTCGATGAAAATGTGTTTGCAATTATTTTTCGTAAGGGCGAACTATTTGTTTGTTTGGTTGTTTGTTTATTTATTTATTTATTCGTTTGTTTATTTATTTATTTGTTTGTTTATTTATTTATTTGTTTGGAATCTTCTCCATTGGAATTCTCCATTTTATTGAGTATTCTTACACAATTAGTGCCGAAAATGCGATGAATTTTAATCGACCATGATTCGAATGTCCGAAGGGTTTGATCGAATCAGGTTTGCGGGAAAAATTGATGAATTTAAGGGAGGCAGAGGGTTGGTAATTTATATATATATATATTGTATTTCTTCGTTTGGCGGGAAAGGGGGGAAAGAAGGACGACGGACGAGCAAGGATGGACATGTATTTAATTAAAATGTGGTCAGAATACTTCTTTGAACGAATAACTGTGATTAATTATCATGCGACAAATAAAATGTGCATATTTATGGGATAATAATAAATAATTTGGATGTATTATTGTTTCAAGATTGATTTTAATAAGTAGATTTCTTGAATTATCGTATTTCTCAATCGAAATGTTCACATTTCAGCAATAATAATCAATAATTTTGATGAATAATTGTTCTACAATTTATTTTAATATTTAATAGGATTTATAATCCATCATTATTAAGCAATGAAATCATTATCAAATACAATTGATTCATACAATCGTCGCTTAAAAAAAAATAAATGATTAAAATAAAATAAAATAAAACAAAATCAAACATAATACAGTGTGACTAAGAAAAAACACAAACATTTTTAGTGCAAGGACTCGCCAGTTATTAACGATGCGTCATACTCGGTAACTTTGCTTCCGAACCTTCGAAATAATCGTATAGACGTAAGTTTCTTTGGTCGATAAAACAAAGATAAAATCGTCTAGCCTTGTTGTTGACGTTATCTATGTGAGATAATGCGCGTCGCAGGAACGCGGGGGGAGGATATCCTGAGGGCATTTTTGTCACGATATGGAAGAGAAGTTTGGACCTGGCGATGCATTCATCGGTGCGTTGTCGATTTTTTTATGAATGCAATTTTTTTTAATTTGTGCGAGCGTTGTCTCGGGTGCTGCTAATCTGTTGTAATCATCGATAATGGGACGAATAGACGAAGGGATTTGTGGATGTGGTGAGTCTTATTATATCGTAGGCATGTAGGCAATTATATACAACACCGCCTTCCATGGTCAATTAGGATGTAAAATTCAAGAATTTTCCTAGAAATAAATGACTAAATAAATAAATAAATAAATAAATAAATAAATAAATAAATAAATAAATAAATAAATAAATAAATAAATAAATAAATAAATAAATAAATAAATAAATAAATAAATAAATAAATAAATAAATAAATAAATAAATAAATAAATAAATAAATAAATAAATAAATAAATAAATAAATAAATAAATAAATAAATAAATAAATAAATAAATAAATAAATAAATAAATAAATAAATAAATAAATAAATAAATAAATAAATAAATAAATAAATAAATAAATAAATAAATAAATAAATAAATAAATAAATAAATAAATAAATAAATAAATAAATAAATAAATAAATAAATAAATAAATAAATAAATAAATAAATAAATAAATAAATAAATAAATAAATAAATAAATAAATAAATAAATAAATAAATAAATAAATAAATAAATAAATAAATAAATAAATAAATAAATAAATAAATAAATAAATAAATAAATAAATAAATAAATAAATAAATAAATAAATAAATAAATAAATAAATAAATAAATAAATAAATAAATAAATAAATAAATAAATAAATAAATAAATAAATAAATAAATAAATAAATAAATAAATAAATAAATAAATAAATAAATAAATAAATAAATAAATAAATAAATAAATAAATAAATAAATAAATAAATAAATAAATAAATAAATAAATAAATAAATAAATAAATAAATAAATAAATAAATAAATAAATAAATAAATAAATAAATAAATAAATAAATAAATAAATAAATAAATAAATAAATAAATAAAATTTAATAAAATAAAATTTAATAAAATAAAATTTAAAAAACTTCTAAGTTGAATGTTTTACTTTGTTCATTTATTAGAATTTCTATTTTACGACGCTGAGTGTTCGCAATAAAGTTTAAGGTCGAAAATAATGAGATTAAATAATTCCTCACGTGTATAAAAATTATTTTCAAAGTATAAATAATTACGAGGTTAATCGAATCTGATTTAACATCTGCGTTTATGCAGTAGTAAGCGATATACGATTACGGGAAATGCTCCTTGGCAACGAAAAATACTACGGACGTAATATTTGGTAATTTTGTTTTTTTTTGGCGCAGATGTGTAAAAAATCGTGCGTACAAAGAGCGTGGGGACGGGAAAAGAAGTTCGAGATTGAGGCATGAGGGCAGTTACGCGCGTTGGACGGGCGGTAGGCTCTCAGGGTCGTGCCTTTCGTTCTTATGCGACTGCAAGCTCGGAGTCAGGAACTAAGCGGGACGGAGCAGCGGACGGTCATATTTTTATTGGTAGCAATAAAGTAGGTACCCTGCAATCTTCGGTTTAACGGTAAGGAGAAGGAAGGGCGGGAGAGAGAGAGAGAGAGAGAGAGAGAGAGAGAGATGGGAAGATATTCTAGAAGAGTGGAAGAGATATGCATGTAGATATTTTTTACAAAATTAATTAAATTAAAAATGTAAAAAATATATACTTTATTAAATATGTAAATATATACATCTACTCACCTAATATTGAGTACTTTTTTAGTTTTTATATTATTAAAAAATATCAATATGAATATTCTAAGTTAAAATTAATATTATTATATTAGTATCATATCAGTATCAATATTATTTTTAAATGTATTATATTCAATATGAAAATATATATATTTACACATTCAAAATTTTATTCATATATATTATACATATTACTCATTCGTATGTTCATTTTATTTTATATTTTCTTTTTCCTTTATTTCAATATTATATTCTACATTTTATTATTTGTATTTCAATATTATTTATTTTGTAAAAAAATAGTGAAAAATATTGATAGAAAAAAGGTCAATACATAAAAGTACACATCTAAAAATATACAAATATATATTTATATTACATAAATACCATCGAAAACAGTAAAAGAGCGAGAAGGCAAATGGAGGAGTAAAAGAAATAATCGATCGATTAATTAATTAATTTATCCTAATTATTCAGGTCACGAAGCAACGCCCTTTGACCCTTTCCGCGTAATTTTTTGTACCCAGGAAGAAGAAGCGAAGCATTAAACTTCGGTTTTCGCACATTTGCGATCGTGGCAACGCACCGGCAGTCCGGGTTTTCGTGCATCCTCACGATGGCAATGGGTACGTCTGGCAAAACCGGGTCGTAAATTTTGTACACGCCCTCGCGCCCCGGACCGAGTTACACAGCGTGCTGTCAAAATATTTAGGCTCTTTTCGGTGCTCCGAACTCCACCCACAGCTACATCCAATTATCCCGAGTCTTCCGCATTCGTGAAACTTCTCTCACCAAAGAATATTTTTTTCTGGAATATAAAAAAAAAGTATGAAGAAAAAAATACAACCTCGATATTTTCTTTTGCATCATAAGAATTGAGGATGTGCCTTGCAACGTAGTTCATTTAATTAGACATTGCAGATAAGAATAAAAATGACATAAGCGAATACCATGAGATGAGATTTTAATATCGCTCCAGAGCGAAATAATCGTCAAATTAAAATTGTTTTTGGTCATCGCTGTTACCACTATAATTGTTTGTGAAATTGTAAAAATAATAACGTAATAATTAAGTGGAAAACCGAATTATCGACGAATGTTTTTATGAGCTAAGCAACGTCTAGCCTGAATCAATTATTACAACCCTCCATCGAGATTTAAATAAGATTCAACCCTCCACCGTCACAGTGGGTAAAATCCACCCGTCGATTAACCTCCACCCAGCGGTTTCTGTTTCCGTTTTCGTCCCTTTATGCATTTTTTTCAACACGTTGCCATTCAATTTTTCATAAATAAACTCTTCGTACATCATTTAGAATGTTCAAAGCACGTTCTGTGATTTTTTTTAACCACTTCGGACCGATAGTTTGCTCACAATCGTTTTTTGAAAATCGACTGGGTGAAATCCACCCAGTGTGCCAGCCGTGATATTATTTGGTAGTGTGACGGTGAAGGGTTGATAAGACAGATGGATAAAAGAAATCTTAATCGTGGATTTCAATGCAGCGACGATGTGAGATAATCGGAGATGGGCAGGAGGGTGAAAGGGGTGGCGGGGGGGGGGGGAGAAGAGCGAGCCCGAGTGGTACCGCCAGTCGCGGCAACGAAAGTGTAACCGATGTGATGACCATCGTAGCCACATCAGGGAGGGGATCTATAAAAGAAGCTAAGTGCACCGTGCGATGGTCTACCATCGCGTTTTTTCTTCGCAACGAACCTCATGAAAAACAAAAGTATACAAAGATTTATGTACTTATATATTGATAAAATGAATGAATAAAAAAAAGTCAAAGAAAAAAAATTCATTTGTAAAATTGGGAGAATGATTGGGATTGAAAATTTATCAATTTTTATATATTTATATATTAATGATGAAATGAAGAAATAGAAAAAATAGAATCAGAGACAAAAATTGTTTACAAAATTGGGAGAATAATTTTGATTCATAAAATATAATTTTTTTTTATATTTATACATTTATTTATATATTAATAAAATAAAGGAATAGGAAAAATAAAATCAAAGCAAAAATTCCCTTATGAAATTGGGAAAATAATTGGAATGGAAAATATATCAGTTTTTATATATTTATGGATATATTTATATATTAATAATGAAATGAATGAATAAAAAAAAATAGAATTCAAGACAAAATTCGTTTACAAAATTGGAAGAATAATTGAGATTCAAAAAATATACCAATTTCCATATATTTATAAACATATTCATACATTACTCATAAAATGTATGAATAAAATAGAATAAAATGAAAGGAAAAATCCATTTATAAAATTGGAAGAATAATTAAGGTTGAAAATAAATCAATCTTTTCAATAATCTCAACTGCATGCATTATTGTATATTATTCTATGTTAATATTTGATGATAATATTTCGCATTATTCCCTAGCTCCTAACGGTTATTTCTTTTCTCCCTCGCAGGGCTAAAAGGTTCTATAATTGTTTGTGTGAATCCGTCACCTACTTTTTTTCTAATCTCTGAATTACTGTTTTTCCTTTTCTTCTTCTCCAACGACGATGAAAAACCAGGACCACTGCTCAAAGCTGCTCCTACCGCTCCAACCACTGCTGGTCTCGCTGATGCAAAAAAAAAAAAAAGTAGGCAAACAAACGGTGGTTCTTACGGTCCGGGGGTGTACCTAAAATATTATACAGTCGTCGCAATACCAATTTTCAAAACTTAACTCGCGTTCTTTTTTTTTCAACCCTTTGGCTTCGAAACCTTCTAACCCTATCAACGCAGTCCAGTTACCCGAGGAAGCAACTCGTAGAAAAAAGCATTGAAAAAAAAGAAACAACCTTTAAGGTGGTTACGACGGAAGTTTCGGTAATCCTTTCGTCAAGCTGTCACGCAGCCAATTCGCCCCTTCGAAGGGATTTTCGAATACAGCGGAAATTTTTTTTTTTCTACGATTTTTTGCCGCCAAAAGTTACGCCTCGCGGAAAGTCCCGTTTTTCGGACCTTTGACCGGTTTGCTTCTGCAATCCTTGTCTCGTACGAACGTTACCGTTTTTCGTTTCTTTTTTTGTTGTTGTTATTTTTTTTTTTTGCTTGTTTGGTCGTATTTAACTCGGAGGAGGGATGCACGTCCGAGTGGCACGAATTGGACGAAGCAACGGTCAAAGGTCGGCTGACTAAATGGTTTTTATTTTTTTGCGACGATTGTCGGCTCTGTCGGGTTCGAAATTCGACGGTCGATGACTTTTATTCGAGTTTATGGGAAAATCGATGACAATCTTTGTACATATAGAGAAATTTCTATTGATCTCCGTTACGACGAACGGATTGAGTTATGCTTTTTTGTAATTTTTTTTTGTGTAGAACTTTGATAACGGAACCATTGAGTGATGGAATTTCATCGACATTGGAAGGAAGGAGGAAAAGATACAATTTCGACGAATTTTAATTTTTTTGTCACGATTATCATACAATACCATAGATAATTAAACCATGGATAATTAAAAATCAAGGGCAATAACATCATAGGGAAAAAATAATTCTGTCTGTAGACTGATTTTCATTCCACAACCTTCGAATACAGAAATAAAGGAAAATATAATTTTAATTTTTTTCTTTTCAAATATTTATTTCCTCACAAATAAATAACCTAAATAAATAAATAAATAAATAAATAAATAAATAAATAAATAAATAAATAAATAAATAAATCAATAAATAAATAAATAAATGAATAAATATATAAACAAATAAATAAATAAATAAATAAATAAATAAATGCCTCCTTATCATTTACGTTGATCCAAATGTCGAGCCCGGCCGTAAACCGAAGCAATGCGAATGGGTTTTGCGATTTCGTACGTACGTTTTGTAGCAAAGCCGTGTATGCGTGTGTGAGTGTGTGTGTGTTTGTGTACGTGCGTGTGTGTGTGTGTGAATGTGTTTATAGTCGCGAAGGAGAGCTCGAACAGCTGTGATAAGAGACCATGACGAGGTATGTGCTGAAAGCGTGTATGAAGATTCCTTTTACCCTGCCGGGAGTCGGATCCCACTCGGCCTCCGGCGCACGGGGCCTGCGCTCGGTGGTGCGCCATTGTTATTAACCACGACTTGCTGATCATCGCGAGTACGTCGCAATTAGTAATTAACCACGACGTTAGCTCGGGGGAAACACGTCAGAAGTACACATGGATAAGAAGCATCAAATATATAGAGCACGTACTGTATCTATGGGACATTACGTCACAAATAACGAGATTGTGATACCCTTCGATCTTCCGATGTGGTCGATGAAGTTTTTTTAGGTATCTTTCGAATCCTACGACGTCACTGACTTTTATTGAAGATTTTTATTAGATTCCCCTTCCCACTCGTCGCGGGCAATATTTTTTTTTATCGAGAGGTAACTGCTATTGTGCCATTTTTCAATCGACGAAATTCTCTGCATTTGGGAAAGTCGCCGAGCTGCGAATTTATTTATTTATCTGTTTATCTATTTATTTATGTATTTATTTATTCAGTTTTTTATTTATTTATCTATTTATGTATTTATTTATTTATATATTTATTTATTTATTCATTTATTTATTTATTGATTTATTTATTTATTGATTTATTGATTTATTGATTTATTTATTTATTTATTTATTTATTTATTTATTTATTTATGTATTTATTTATTCATATATTCATTTATTCATTTATTCATTTATTCATTCATTTATTTAGTTATTTATTTACTCATTTCTTCCAAGACAATTAAGGCCGAAAATGCGACGAATTTTAATCAGCCGAGATTCAACCGTCCAAAGACTTTGATCGAATTCGATTCGCGCTAAAAATTTAATCGATTCGAAGAAATCTCCGGATTTCGGAATGATCGCAAAGCAGCGATCGCGTCGCCTCCGCGATAATTTCGGAAAATGCTTCTTCGGATTTCGAACGTCTCCGCGTTGACTCGTGACACGTCTGACGTGCCATCGTATTGTATTGCATTTGACGAGTCATCGCTACCAAGACGAGAACCATTAAGTGCGATTGTCGCTTCTCAACTAATGTGAATTTCGTAAATCGTTTCAAACGTCTCGAAATTCTTGGAACGACGCAGCGGCGACTGCGATAAATAGGCTGTTATGAATTATCGTGTATTGACATTCCGATGTTATCTCTCGTTGCTTTCGACTAATCGATATTGGCAGTACTACCGACTGCGAAGACGGTCTGCGTGAAAAAGAAAAAAAAGGAAAACGAAAATATTACGTCCGGGTCATTGTGAACACGATAATTAAGCAAATATATCGTTAATGACCGTCGAAATTGGAAGAACAAAAAAATGGTCATTTTGGGAATGTCGATTGGATAATTGGGAGGCTAATTGGAGTTTAATTGGAATAACCATTTTAGTTGGGTCGCGAGGAATTAATTATGACAGTGGAAATGAGGTTTGGATGGAAATTTTGGTAAACGGATTTATCGGATTGAGGAATTAACTCCGTTGGCTACATTTTGTCTTACGATAATTATAGTTATTCCGGATTTGGTAAAATTGCGTAAATTACCGCAGCGATATTTAGAAGTGTTGATAATTGAGCGAAAGAAGATTTCAATGACACAGAATGGGAGAACGTAGAATGAGAAGGAATTTCTTAAACCCGAAAATGTAGATTTTTCGGAATTGAAACAAATATAAGATATTAAATAGAAAATGTACCTAATGTATTTTTTTTTCGAATAAAAAAAATTATTTGACATTCCAAACAAATGAGAAATAAAATCCAACAAAATCCTCACGCAATATAAAATATAGAACATTCATTATTCTAAATGTATGATATTTCTTACTAATAATCGATTCGAATCGAACGATAAAATATATTTCAACATAGTACATTTTTCAAAATGGAGATAAATAATCTACATTTCGAAAAAAAATTATAATAATTGAATCCCATCTAATCCTTGCACTGTATCAAAAATAAAATATTCATTTCTTTGAATATATCAAAGTTGTCAGAAATCATTAATGCAAATTAAGCAATTAAATATATCAACATACTACATTTTTCGGAATTCCGATAAATATTCTTCGCTGAAAAAATAATAATAACAAAATCCGATCAAATCCTCACACCACGTGGATAATAAAAAATGTCTCCAAATATATCAAATCTGTTACAAATTATCTATTTAAACTGATGAATAAAATATATTAACATAATATATTTCAACAACGTAAAGCTAAATATTCGACATTCTACAACATAAAATCCCATTATATCCTTACACAATATTAAAAAAAAATGAATTACTCCATATATACCAAAGTAGTCACAAATCATCGATTTAAATTAAACAATAAAATATATTAACATACAACATTTTCCAAATTTCCCACAAACATTCGACCTTAAAAAAAAAACGTAACAATAACAAGATCCCATCAAATCCTTCCCCATAACAAAAAAAAAAACGAAAACACTAAACCCCTCAAACACATCAAAATCGTCTTCAAAAATCGATCCAAAATACCCAAAAAAAAAAATCCTCTTCCAACCCCAATCCAAAGGTCATTCCTCCCCAACCAACCCCCCCAATAAAACCAGTTCCCCAACCTCGCCCTCGCCCACCAGCAACACCCACCCCAATTCATCCACCCCCATCCCCACCCCTTCCCTCCCCCGTTCCGCAAATCCCTACAACGATTAAAAATCCCTCGCCACAGCATACAGGAGCTTCCTAATCACGCGTGCAACAGCCGTCAATGGCCGGTGTCTCGTATTCCCGACGACGATGGGGCGAGCCGTCGATGGAGGTGGCGACCATGTCTGCGTCCGATGATGGTAGTGGCAGCGTCGACGGTGGTGGTGGTGGTGTCGGCGTAGAAGCGGTGGTCCCGCCACGGTGGAGGTGGCCGATCGAGGATGCCGACGAATCCGTAAGTGGGGGGGGGGGAGGGGGGAGGGATATTCGTCCCACGGACTACAGACCCCGAAGCGAGACGAAGCTAACGCGCCGACAACGACGAGGAAGAGTCCCACCGTCCGACCGTGGAGAGGATCTGGAGGGGCGGGGGGCCTCACGGGAGGAGGGGGAGGGGGATTTACGGCCTCCCGGTGGGTCCGTCGCTCGGTTGTGGCCCGTTCCGTGCCGGGGCCTCGAAGTGGGGCCCCCAAGCCCGTTCGTACGACGCAAGGCCCCTCACAGTAAGGGCCCACAGGCCATCCAGTTCGCTTCTTCGCCTACTTTTAGAATATTAGTCGCATTCAACCCCGGCGCTAGACGAGCCCACCGAGCTCATCTCACGTCCGGTCAACTCGCGCATACGTCTGGAAAGAAAAAACAAAAAAAAAAACAAAAATTATAACGGGTGTCATTATTTGCACCGCGATTTAAATCGCCACGGAATATCGTTTACGTGGGAGCGACTGGAGTTGGCGGGAAGACAGTGAGATAGATATACATATGTATGTATGTGTGTATTGTAGGTGACGACAGCGGCAATATTTATTTATGCGGTAGCAAATTGAACGAATAAATAAACGAGGGAAAAATATGTCAATGTGGGGGAAGAAACGTTGTTGATTATTGAAAAGGAGAAAAAGGATTCTTCGACTTCCGGTGACAGTTTTGCAAAGGTTTCGTTACGTTACGTTTACGGTGCTTGTGAACGCGTGATTGTAATTATCATCGCACTTTTGCGGGTATTCGAGTACGAGATTGGTGATAAAGTTTGTTCGAATTCGGTTGTCTCGAGAGGATTTTCGATTTATCGGTGAATGATAAATTTGATATTGCGGGAGTTGGAAGGATTTTTGGGGATAAAAATCTGGATCTTGTGCAACGAAAGAAAGGGATTGGACGAAGGGTGATTGTTGTTGTGCGAGTGCGAAACGTTTTGCGGGGAATAATTGTGGATACCGGAAGTACGTTTGGGATCGCACGGTCGATGACGGTCATCAAAGGCAACGAGGATAATCAGAAGCTAATGAAAACCGCGCAACGGATAACGAAGAGGCACAAGGGACGCGTTTGGTCCCTGATAACGTTCGATAAGGGTCATCGCCATCACGAGCCAGCCTCTTCTTCCTGATCCTCGATCATTAGATTCCCCGCCGAAGGTCGAAAAAAAGGGCGGAGAAAAAATACATTCTCGACGAAGAAAGGACGAAGAAAATTCGTTTTTAATCCGTCGCTTCCTCGGAGATGAACCATCGTGCAAAAATTCTCTCGATAACAGTCACCGCGTGAATATCTTACACTCACTTCCGGTTTTTCGACCAAAATTACGGCGAAAAAAAAAACAG
Source organism: Sussaba pulchella (assembly GCA_963971145.1). NCBI lineage: Eukaryota > Metazoa > Arthropoda > Insecta > Hymenoptera > Ichneumonidae > Sussaba > Sussaba pulchella. Next base: position 4,668,475 of record OZ020177.1, on the reverse strand, counting down.
TGCAGATTGTGCGGACTTTCGACGTTTCGAGTGCGACATACACGAATATAAAATAATTTGTGGACTCTGTGGACTCGACTTGGACGGAAATTTTTATTTCTAATTATTCTTTTTTTTTGTGTTCTTTCATCAAATTGTTTGCACGAGATTAATTGAAATTAAATATACCGTGTGACGCATAAGTTCGGTGATAAAAATAAAACAGAGAAATATATAATAAAAATAAAATAAACGAATAAATTAAGTAGATAAATAAATAATTGAAGAATTTGTAAAAAAAAAAAAGGTAGTAAAAAAAATCCGGGTGAAAAGTGAATAATTCAGTGGATAGATTTATAAGAGGAGGTCCCGCGGACAACAACAATACCACTCTGGATACCACGCTGCTCATATGTAAGTTCAAATTTATTTTTATTTCTATTTTTTATGTATATATGATTTTTTTTTTTTCGTAACGCCCATGCATTCCTCGTTCTTCGGAGAATCTTCGATCCTTTGAAGTTTCGTTGTTTATTTTTTTTGGGGGGAGTAACGAGGGATGTGGATTTGATATTTCTTGGTCTTCGTCGTTTTTTTGAACGTCTATATCGAGCCTATTGGTTGAATACGCGTGGAGTGTGCCATTGATGGGGGACCTGACAGTCCCCCGAGGCGCGCTAACGGGGATAGATGTACATACATACATATATATATGCGGGGGCTGACTGCAACGCTCGTAACCGTGTCATAAAGACCGTGGTTCGAACCGTACGAGCCTCCTCCTCGTCTTCGCAAGGACAGACTCGAAACGTTTCGGTATTTCACTTCGCGCGGTAACGAACGTCGCGCTTATGCCTCTCATTACTCCCCCCCCTCCCCCCTCCGTCCCCTTTGCTCGCTCTCGTCCCTTTGGGGGATGGAGATATTGAACTAGGAGAATTTGGTTATTTTTTTCTGTAGAAGTGCATTTTATTTTATTTTTTTGTAGAAGTGCGATTTATTTTATTTTTTCAGAATTTTTTTTTTTTTCAATTTTGGTGGACGTAGAAGTGAAGGAAATTTTTTTTCTCTTATCTCTAAGTGATAATGTGACCGGCTTTCTTCTTAGCCTGCCAGAAAATGAGAAATATTGAATAATTATTTGAATAATTGAAATTGATGATTTTTTGAAGAAGAAATTTTATTTGTTTGTTTTTAATTTATTCCATGAGAATTTTGATCGACTCAGGGCTGAACATTTTTTTTCAATCTTTACGTGTTGATGTAAGCTCCCCCCCCCCCCCCCCTCTTCTCAGTGACGAAAAATGACGAACAAAGAGTTTAATAAAATAAGCAAATATTGCATCGAAAGAAATTTATTTGCTTGCTCCGAATTTATTCCATCTGAATTTTGGTCTACTTAAATTTGAAGAAATGTGTTTTCTTTTTCTTCTTCAATTTCTGCATGACAATATAGGGCCCCACCTTCCCCTTCGAAGAAACAAAAAATATCAAGCAATAATTTGACTAAAATAATCAATTATTTTTTCGAAAGAAATTTATTTACTCTTTCCCAATTAATTCCATATAAATTTTGGTCTACTTAGACTTTTAAAAAACGTATTTTTCTTTTCTTTTCCAATTTCTACATGCCCATACAACCCCTCCTCTACCCAGCAACGCAAAAAAAAAATCAAAAACAACAATTCAACCAACAAAAATCAATCATTTTCCACAGAGAAATTAATTCATTCATTCCGACATTCATCCAAAATACCTCTTTGACCTACGTAGAAATAAATAAAAAAATATTTTCAATTTTCACATGCTAATTTGAGCCATTAACTATTTTGCCGTCGCGATATGGAAATTTTCTGAAGAATCCCAAGCCCGAACGTATGTATTTTTGTTAATTTCCATGGGGGTCCGATAGCCCAGGTCCGAATAGAATTGCTCCGACTAGAAAATTCTTCGTCACCGTCGAGCCTCTTCTCTCTCTCTCTCTCTTTCTCTCTCTCGTCCCGACGTTGACGATGTACACGACGTTATATATCATCCACGTCGGGCAAACGGAAACGGCCCGAGCTGGAAAGCCAAAGACCCCGCGGATACCAGCCGCGGTGAAATTTCTCCTTTGAGCGTATTAGTGACCGTTCCCCCTTGCACCCCCATAGCCCCTTGCCACCGCCTCGATCGCCGTTTCTTCGCTCGCTGTTGGCATTGCCGTCGTTGACGGGAGATATTTCGTCAAAGTAGGGATATATCCCGGGCCAGTGGCAACAGCGGCAAAAGCGGCAACAGCACCGACGTCGCGATAGCCGTTCTCGCAGTCGCAAGGTGCGGAATCGTCAGACATTCGCGATCGCCCGATCGTCGATGGTCGTACGTTGGTGGATGATCGAGTGCTTGGTTCCCTCGATTTTTATAGGCCGTGCCGGGGGTACGAAGGACGAAGGGGGGAATTAGGGGGTTGAAAGAAGAGAGGGGTTCGTCTCATTCGTATTTATTTTGATCGGTTTTCCGATTGATCGTCGGTGTTGGAAGGTTTCTCGGGTGATACCGATATGACGGATTTCTTCAAATTATGACGACCGGCTCCGCCTCGCTGTCAGCTGAAAAAAATCCTCTACCTCTCCTATCTTCAGAGGTTCATGAGAAAAAAATGAAATTTGAGTGCACGCGAAATAAAATGAAATATAATATAATATGATGAATAAAAAATCTAATATTTCGGTAATCGAAAAATCTCCTCACGGTTCATTTTGGCTGGTGCGAAATGCAAATTATAGAAATTGGATAACTATTTCGAGATATGCAATTAGTGATATTTTCTTTTATTATTATTTGATTGATATTATTGATTATTATTTGAAAACGTGGAAAGGCGTACAATTTCGTTATACTAATATATTCAACAATAATAATAATAATAATAAATAATAATAATAATAATAAATAATAATAAACTTATACAAGTAACAAATGTCTCAAGTCTCCTAGATTCTATTATTGTACGTAGAAAAATTCTGAAAGATCGATTAAATCAACCTAATCCAGTTGTTATCGAAATCTCTATGAGTCTCAGAGCCCCCCCCCCCCCGCCCTTCTTCATCCCACCTAATATAGAAACAGAAACATTCGTTAATGATAATTGACTCAGCGTTCCATTCATCGGAGCCATTTCTCGACGTTGATATCGTCAACCGGATCAACCTGCTACCCCACTGCCTTTCTTTCCGGCGCAACGCCGACCATCAAGGCGACGTACCGTCGGAAATACACATAGCGGAAGACGATCCTTCGGCGAAGAGTAACCGAGGACGAATATCTAGATCGTCCTATCGGTTCGTTCGTTCCTCCGCGGGTTTTCCATTCTCATGGGCGAAGGAGTAGCGCCGCCGGTGCCGCAAAACGATTGCGATAAAGGCGGCGGAAGTGGTGGGGATAAAGGGGGTTGACGGGGGGAGGAGGAGGAAGAAGAAGTTCAAGTAAAAAAATGATACATCAACTATGTACAGTTTTCATATGGTTTGGGGCATTTATAAGCCATGGATAGACTATACATAGACTATATAAAAGTGATATAGATATAAATTCTATATAAACGTTACGAAGACTATATCTAGGCTATATGTATAAGCTACGCACAAATTATATTATACATATATTATATTTAAGCTACATATAGATTATATATTCCGTGAAAATCCAAGTAAAAAATATACATAAAGTCTAGAAACAAACTATACAAGGAATTGGGCATATACAGTCTATATATAATACAACTACATGTAAACCATACATAGAGGGACTATATATAGCCTATATACAAACCATATGTATCTTATACAGTCCCTAAATTCCCAATTCCATACACAGATCATCCTCAGACTCCGCACAATTTTCTTCGTCGCCAAACATTCCCCAGAAAACCTCGCCCCCCCCCCCAAAAACCCCCAAAGCTCCACAATCTTCGGAGAAAGATCGGAAAGAAAGAAGCGCGTGGCCGCCGAGTCAGTGGATAATATCCGCGAAGCGAAGACGGGCGTGAAAGGCCGCGACGGAGCGAGACCGAGTAAGTCTGAACGAGGATAAGAAAACCCGGTACAGGGCCCCCTCGGGTGTCTCGTTGTAACGTGAGAGCGAGAAAGAAAGGGAACGGACGCGCGGTACAGGCCCCGGGCCCCGACAAACACCTTCCCCCACCCCAAAGCCGGAGGAGAGGGGGAAGACGACAACCAAGTGTAAAAGGCGTGTATAAGCAAGACGGAAGCGAAACACCGAGCAGCCTTAAGATAAAGAAAGAGAGAGAGGGAGTGACAGAGAGAGAGAGAGAGAGAGAGAGAGAGAGAGAGAGAGAGAGAGAGAGAGAGGGAATGAAGAACCATGATAGTTTGGCGAGGGGAGGAGAGGGGAGGTAAAGGACATGGAATGAAGGATGACTGAATAAAGTTGAAGTGGGGATACCGTTCGAGTCGTCGTGAGCTGGCGCGCGCGCTAGCACTCGCGAGCTCTCCCGCATTTCCTGGAGAGTAGGTCAGTGTACCACATTAACCGGTGCGCGTGATAGCTCGCTCCGGTCCCGACCGAGCCAATGGAGAGAGATAAAGAGAGAGAGAGAGAGAGAGCGATCGCGAGAGCGGGGGAGGGGAAAGAGACGAGTGAGGAGAGTGGGAGGCTTCCGACTCGTCAGTTCCGCAAGTGGCGGCTCGAGTCTTCCTCTCTTCACCCCTTTGCTCCCCCCCTCCTGCCGCGAATGTCGTTGTGGCTGGAGGATATTTGTGTGTGCGAATGGTAGATGCGATGTTGGTACAGCTATTGGCCGCGGAATGGTAGTTAGCCGTGGATTATTGGCGCTACCGGCTATTGGTGTATTCCATAAGCGCATGAGTGGAAGGAAACAGATATTATAACGTATATATGATTGATTTTTATCACAAAATAAAAACTGAGTTGAAAGGATTGCCTGTATATAGGCGAATTTGTACAACAATGGACAGAGAAATTTGAACTGTGAAGTTAGAATTAATGTTTTCTGTTACTTTGGCAAAGAAAAAGGATTGAAGGACGATGTATGGAATTATTGCTATGCATTTGAATATTTAAATCGGTCGAGTATTTGAGTATCGATGGGGAGGAGGGTATTTGAATCGGTTAGATATGTAAACGACTTAAATATTTGAGTATCATTAATTTTGTAGATTGCATTTGGACGCTGTTTTCTTCGAAGTAAATGAAACATTTTATTATCACCTCTTTTAGTTTGAGTTTGTACATGTAATTTTATTTTGAATTGAAGAGATGTATATAATCGTGGGGTTTTCTATGCCGGCACAGTTATTGGCCGTGAATCGGCCATTGGCCGTGGATTATTGGCGCGTTACCGGTTGTTCCACGAGCGTCCCATTGAAATTAAAGAGATGGTTATAATTGTGGGGTTTTATATAATAGCACGGTTTATCCGGTTGTAGAACGATTACCCTGATATCGTGAAAGCCGTAGGTACGACGGGGAGGCGTAGTTTTTTTTTTTTACCTTCTCATTGTTCGGTGTGTTCACAAGCGACGCCATTGATTGACAATGTCGTTTATTGGCCTCGTTTTACCCATGCATTGGTTCAAAATATTGATTTTTTGTTTGGAATTGCCGTTTTTGATTAATTGGAAGATGATTATTTTGATAAGCGACTATTTTTATTATTCCAAACAATTTTTTGTGAAATTATTCTTTTGGTTATTGAATATTTCAATTCATAATAATAATAATGAATAATATAAAATAATTAAATAATTATTATTGATAAAAAAAAATTATAAAATTATAATATTATTAATTATATAATTATTATAAGTTGTCATTATAATTATGATCATAAAATATATAATAATAATATCTATCTAACATATTATCATTATTATTTGATTGCTTTCTTATTAATAATTATCATCTTATTCGTCATCCTAATCATTTATCACGATTTTCTCGATTATTTCAATTAATTATTATTTGGTCAATCATTATAATTTCAACGATTATTATTATATAAATTATTCTAATTTCTTCCCGATTATTATTTTTTCTATTTCGATTAAGTCCTTCGTTAGCCAAATTATGATTTCGCTGAATTATAATGATTTTAATGGAAGCTCAATGTAATTCCGGAGATAATCGCAAGAACTGAAAACCATTAAGGCCGTACTCGAGATGATAGTACGCGTACCGAATCCACGATGAAGATAAGACATCGCGAAGGAATTAGTTTCATCTCGTTCCGTAGGTGAATACGGAGGAGAAAACTCGAGGCAATCGCTGTATAATTATAAGCACACCACGTCGTGCCATATTGTACACGTTACGCACCGCCATTTGTTCTCCACGCTCTCGTTGCTTATCCATGCTTATCACGGACGCGAACGTAGATTCATATCTCTCTCCTACCCCCGCCCCCGCCCGCCATGTCGGGCTCTATGAATACCCTCGTCACGATGATCCAGCGCTACGCGTTATTTTCTACGATAACATTGCGAGCATGGGTTCCATCGTTGACATTTAATTAGACCGATCAAACGCGTATCATTCGTCAATAATTAAATATAGAAAGGCTCGGAAAACACTCGAGTTGGATTGATTTGAATTTTAATTGTTTCCTCGCATAAAATAAATTAAATGAAAATTTAGTTGTAATAAAAACTGGAGAGTTTTTGATCTGTGGACCTAAGCGAGGAATTTGAATTTTTAAACCATGCAAAAACCGGAAAATGAAACACCGATGAATTATTCCTCAATATTGTAACAATTTTTTTATTTCATCATAATCTCAAAAAATGATGACAACTCACAGATTGTAATTCTAATGGCGAAGAGGCGAGATAAAAAAATAAAACAAAAATGTATTTATTCGTAGAACACGAAAAGATTGTAATTCTTGTAAAATAGTACAATGTAGGGGTCACCACCTGTTCACCTGCGCGGGTAAAAGGACGAGACTCGGGCTCGTGGCCCGCGCAGGCGCTCTGACCCACATCCGGACGGTCCGCGACCTCAGCACGGGTCTTCGCCTTGCCCTTCGTCGTGGTCGTCGACGTCGTCGTCGTCGTCGTCGTCTTCAGCCTCGTTAATTATGACTATCCTCCGGTCGGCTTACACGTCGTGCCGCAGGTCGGAAATTATTCATTGCCCATACATACGTATTATAACAATAACAAGAATAATAATAATGTGAATATGAAAAAGATTCATATATCTAGATGTATATTTGTACCATTGTCCAGAGATATAGTACATATATTTTTACTCATTTCGTATTTGTATATGAAAATTATTATTATTCTGTTGACATTAGATATATATTATATTATTGATATAATTATTAATCAGCTATACATATAATAATAATAATAATAATAATTGTTATTATTATTATTATTATTATTATAAAATAATAATAATGATAATAATAATAATTATTATTTTTATAATAATAGTAATAATAATAATAATAATAATAATAACAGCAATATTAATACTTATAATAATAATAATAATAATACAATAATAATAATAATAATAATATTATAATAAAATAGTAATATATAAATATGAAATGAATTTAAATATATATGTATATATATTGCATATTTATTTAATTATCCAAAAATATAATACATATACTTTTATCAATTCGACGTTTACATATTAAAATAATTATAATTATACCTCTATTACATATAATATATCGGATATCGATATAATAATGATTTACATCATTAATATTGATAATTAATTATTGTATTAATAATATAATGCAATAATATTGATCATCAATTATTATATTAAGAATATAATGCAATATATATTATATTATTAATATGATTATTCATTGTCCATATAAATGTAGGTATAAATATATGTATATTCCATCGCTGCTGATGAGGAATCATCATTGTAACGAGGATTGATAGCCGAAGCCAAGTCGACTGGCGAGTTTCATTTCCTCTTTATCGCTAAGCTCACCAGTGCTTAGCCGTGCCCGCAGCTACGCCACGGTTTTCGTACCGATCAACGTGCCTACGAGCTACGAGCCCTCTTAAAACTTTAACCTTTACCTCCAATGGCCGCCGCTCGTCGCACTTTCTCCCGGCACTGATGGCAAACCTCGGCAATGTCTGTGCATGCCGCAGATTTTTTTTTCTTCCTGTTTTCTTTCTTTTTCTTTTGCTTCAATGGCGTTCCAAGCTGACGATGATGCGACGCATGACAGTCATTGGCAAGGATCATTCGGAATTCTCGGATCAATAATCATTCGCCTCACGTACAATTTTATTTTGAAGCTGCTATTGCGTGTAATTTGCTATTTTTATGATGTGGCGTTTGGTAAAGAGGAATTTATGTTGACCCAGATACCGACGGCTATTTAATTTGCCCGAATAGAAGGATTAATTCGAATCCGGAGGAAAAAATTCATTTGATTACAGTACAGTATTATAAAAGCTTCAAATATAAAAATGTTCAATTATCGGAGGATTAGATGATTTCCCATTCGTTTGAATAATTCAAATACACTTAGTCTAATTTAGGTAAATTAATTTGAGTAAACAATTAATTCCTCTTTTCCACCTGAATGGAAAGATTCATTTAATTTTTCAAAGAAGAATTGAATGCTATTACAATTTAATGGTACAACACTTTTATCATTTTTATAATTGAATCGCAACAAATTCCGATGATCTTCCATTCGTGTCAATAATTCAAAACCATTTAATTCACATCACTCCAATAAATTCAAGTAAAATAGAAATCAATTAATTTTGATTATAATAAATGATTCATTCATCTTCGAATCGATTCATCTCCTGTACAGTATCGAAAAAATGGTGACTCACTCCGTTTCGATCCGTCAATTCCAAATCCGACGGGATACAATAGCTCGGTGAAAATCGTCGGTGGGTTAACGTACGTAACTGCTGTTTGTCGAGACTGTCAGCATCAGTTACGTTTATTTTTGGCCTCGGTCGGGCCATGGACTCGGCCGAGGACGACCAGCAAGGCGCAGACACGGAGACTGGATTCGTAGCCCGGCCCGTTGGTATACCGTTGAAAACGGGGTTGTCGTCGTCGCCCACATGCGGCCACGCGGCTTCTCCAATTAACGGCATATCGATGATACACAATTTCCGTACGGACATGCACGCATATATATAGTCGTTTGCGCACCGACCGAATGTTTTCGCACATACCTCAGAATCGTCGGAATTATTATGCATCGGCAATTGCAGTCTTGGAGATGAATTGTATCGGGGATTATTAATTTGTACGGGGTCGTCGATTATTCGTCGTCGAGATTCGTTGAGGTGACGTTGATTTATAGGGGATGAACAAATTTACTGAAAGTATTATTCTTATTCTTTATTAATCAAGAAAAAAGTTAGTAAGTTGAGAAAAATGTATGTAATATTGATGAGAATAGTGTATTATTTAACAATATTGATTAATTGTTCGGTAATGACAAGAAAAACTATTATTTGCAGAATTAATTTTATTATTATTAACAATAATAATAATAATAATAATTATTATTATTATTATTATATCGATGTTATTACTATTATTTTTAATTGAATTAATCATATAAATAACAGTTTTTCTTGTCATCACTGAATAATTGATTCATATTGTTGAATCAAGAAAAACTATAACTATTGCTGTCATTTCATTCTTCTATTATTAATAATACATTATAATTATTAATATTTATTAAATTTAATTAATATTATTATTTTATTATGATATTACTATTATTTTCAATTATTTATTTATTTTTTATTTTTTATTATTATTAATTAATTATTTAATTATTTAATAAAGACAATTTTCTTAAAAGTCACAAATCCATTTTACGGTCATTCACCTGAAATTTCGCTTGTTCCAGAGCTCTTAATTTAAATTTATAATAACTTAAAAATTCATCGAGAAATAAGGAATTTCGAAATTCGAATAAATCAGCCGGAATTAAATTATTTTTTTAAATGCCTAGTTTTTTCTCCTACGATGGTGAAAGTTGTTGACTGTCTTATCTATAATTCATCGATGCGAGGAATTCGTTGTTTTTCTTCCGAAGATGAAGAAAAAGAATTTTGCCCCGCTCGGTTACCGAAAATCTTGTCGATGCGGCTTTGCGGCGCATCGAAGTCCCCGCAATGGTTTCAACGTGCATCGAAATCTCCGGGCGAGCGAGGTAGATGCATTCGAGCCGCGCATTCAAGTCTCCCCGCTCGCCGAGAATTTTCAGCAGCCATTGCGTCGTGAATTCCGTTTCGTCGGCCTGTACGAACCCGGAAGCGCAATTCTCTGCTACCCGAAGTAAATAATATCGCGCGCGAGTACGATAAAATGGCCGCACATTATTTATTCTGGTTTTAACTGGAGTATATATGGGTTATTCCATGTCAAGTCGGCCAGTCTGGGACCTGACCCCTCCCGATTCGGTTCATGATTTTTTTATGGCTCTCATTCGACCCTCGAAACACCCTTGATTTTTTTCAGAATTCTCGGAACACCCTGGAGCTTGTGAAAAATTAAAAACCACCCCCCAACCAAGAGTAAAAACGTACTTCGACATTTTTAAAAATTTGATTTTTCTGTGTTATTTCAGTAGTTCAAGAAAATAAATTTTTCAAACATTCAGAGTGGGATCTGTATTGCAACTATTTTTTAATTATCTTCTTTAGATGGAAAATGTCAATTTTTTTTTGTTTCTGAAAAAAAAAATTTGATTTTTTTTCTTTATTATCATTTTTCTGTGATTAATTGCAAAAATGATTGAATCAATAATTATAATGATAACAATAATTTTATTATTATCGTTTCTAATATAAATAATATATATTGGGTCATCCAATAAGTTCCCGCGTATTCTTTATTCGAAAGTCTTATCAAATATTACAATTATTACTAAAATTAACTGAAATTTGATTATAAAATTATTAATAAATTATTAGATCATTAAAGAAAATGATAGTATCTCAATCGAAGAATAAAAAAAAACGCAGAATATAAAAAGAGCTTCAGTATAAAACACTTAGCTAAAAAAACCAACGAATAGCTCCGAAAAAAGCAGATTAAAAAAAACCACAAACTCATTAGACGACCCAAAAAAATATATACATACTCATATAGGTTAGTCTAATTATTTCTTCCGGCCTGAAACAATTTTCCTCCCGTAACCCGCACATACACGACCGATTCGTTAAGAATAATGATCGTCGTTACTGCCACAGTTTGAAGGATCTGACGCGCTTAAGGCATAACTCAAATATACCTACGTACGTACATAAAACCGGGTCGTCATATACCGCTATAATACTGATATCGATAGCCGCCCACATATTTCGTGCTATCTGCGACGAATAAACCATACACGGGTCACAAATTCACGAGCGAGTGAATTAACGAGAAAGTTTTTTCAACGTCTAACTGTATCGGAAACAAAATTAGTCTTATCACGCGACGATACAATTTACGTGCAAAAAAAAAATAACAAGTCGTTGAGAGGGCGTTACCGATTATTGATAAAATTCTAATGGCCCCAACCGGAAGGAGGGAAATAATTAGCGCAAACTTTATTATTTCATAGACAGAGTAAAATAATATTTTTATTTTTTAGAGGAATTTGTTGAAATCAAAGAAAAAAATATGAAAAAAAAATCTAAGATAATAATAATAATAATAATATTAATAATAGTAATAATTATTATTATGACAATAATAATAATAAGTATCAAAATATAATAATATTCCCATTATTATTAATATTATTAAATAATAATAATATTAAAATGAAATAATAAAAATATATTGTCCATATAATAATAATAAAATAGTTTTATATATTCTGTTATATCATTATTATTGTTGTTATTATTCATATTATTAAATAATAATAATATTAAAATAAAATAATAAAAATATAAAATCCATATTATAATAATAAAACAGTTTCATATATTCTGTCATATCATTATTATTGTTATTATTATTATTATTATAAAATAATGATAATATAAACATAAAATAATAAAAATATACAGTCTATACAATAATAATAATAAAATAGTTCTATACATTCTATTATATCATCATTATTCTTATTGTTATCATTATTATTATTATGCAACAAATTTGATCAATATCAAAATTCAATTTCCCCGAAATTGTCAATTCAAACTCATCGATCATTCGTTCGACAAAAAATTCAATTCACGAAAAACGTGAATTTTCCCATTGTCATCGTCGAGGGATGACGAAGATCGTCTACGCGCCCCGGAGCTCCCTCACACGGCGGCGGTTGAGCCGTCTGCGCCGGATGTAGGTCGTTGGGGTATCCGCGATTCGCACGCGCCATTTTTCGCAACGAAAAGGAAAGCCATCTTACGTGCCGGGCTCGCTAAGCAAGAATCTCGGTTTTGCACGTGTGTGTGAGCCCGCTGCCGTTGCCCCGCTGCGACGGGCCATGGAGGCGATGGCAGTAGGTAAAGCAGCAACGTACAAAAGCATCGCGAGGAGGAAGAGGGAGGTGGCGGAAACCCCCCCCCCCCCCCTGCCTTCTTCCCCCGGCTATCTCTGTTAGCGGGTTAACGGTGCTCCGTCCTACTTTGCCGCTCATAGCCGGCTTACCTTCGTCACGTCTGCACGCTGCCGGGCTCTCATTACTTCCCTCCATTTTCCGTACCCTCTCTATCGCTCTCTTTTTCTCTCTCTCTCTCTCTCTCGCTTTCTCACTCTCTTTCTCGGCAAGGTAATCAGTACGGCTGTAAATGGAAATGGTTGATTATCGATTTTTTTAATTTGATTTGATTTGATTCGTTATTATTTCGATTGGGAGCATCTATTTTATTTTATTCTACTTTGGTTTTTTTTCTATGTCTTTTTCGCTGTCTTTCTCGCTCCCTTTTACTCTCTTTCTCTTAGCTAGACAACCAGTACTGCTGTGAATGAACATATTTTATTGTTCAATTTGTAACGAAATTAAATGAGACTTATTAATTATTTTCAAACTTTTGCTCTGTTGTCTCTCTCTCTCGATCTTTTTCTATCCACGTTTGTCCGCGTATATGATACATATCTTTATCTATATACAATATATTTACGGATAATATATACGTCGCAATCGAGAACCTTCAGCTCGACTGCAAGCACGTATGGCGCCTGCTTGTCACGCACTCCATCGATATAACCACTCGTCGTCACAAAATTGCAAAAAAAAGGAATAATAACAACAATAATAATAATAATAATAATAATAATAATAATAATAATAATATTATTAATAATAATAATAATAATAATAATAATAATAATAATAAAAATAAAAATAATAATGAAAATTATAACAATAATAATAATAATAATAATAAAAATAAAAATAATAATGAAAATTATAACAATAATAATAATAATAATAATAAAAATAAAAATAATAATGAAAATTATAACAATAATAATAATAACAATAATAATAATAAACAATCGCCCCTCACAGATGCTATATCAATGCGACATTTGCTGGACCGCTACCGGCAACCGGATGCGACGACCCACGCGGCAACAATGGCCTTACGGTAATCGAGGGGCGTGAGGGGGGGGGGGTGGACCAAGGTATTTCGGGCTTCGGCGTTTGCGGTCCACGTGTTCGAGGACCAGGATGTCTGCATGACGTGCACAGGCTTCACGAGGACCCGTGATATTCGCGCGGGAATCGCTGGTGTACAATATGTGTATATAGATATATGTTTATAGATATATCTACTGTTCAATGGAATGCTGAGTCACTTTCCTCTCAGCCCCCTCGCTGGTATCAAAGTAGGTCGAGACGATCGCGATCGCACAGTTCCGATAATGCTAACCATCCTAACGCTGCGACTGCTGACATCGATGGTGGCAGTGGCAATGGCGGTGGTCGTAATTTTGCCACTTTGGGTGGTAAGCTGTTGGGTTGAAGCCGTCGATCTTTGGGTTATTTTTGTAGAAGCGATGAGGTCAATTAATTTGATTGTATTGTTGTCACTGATAGACCTTCATTATAGAATGAGTCGCGGGACTGTTGAGCATGTTGGGTGTGTCGACTTCAGGGTCAAGTTTCGGCGATGGGTGGTCCCTTAAAACCCTTGGATTTGGGATCCGTCAAAGCATAGATTCATGATAATAGGAATAGCTGTGAAAAGAATCAACCGAGAATTTGGTGCGGAAATTATTCATTAATGGAATATTCATTTATTATAACGATGATAATATTGATGTCAATATTAGCTTTCATTGTTAATTCATCAATATACATTAATATGTTATCATTTCGTTGACAATTTATTGATATTGCATCATTGAATTTTATTTTAAGAGATTTTTCCAGGGTTGAGAATTTATTGATGGAATATTTAATATTAAATAGTATTGTTGATTCGCTGAAATAATTTTTCAATACAATATTTTTTAGAAAATCTATGCATCCACAATAATTCACCAATAAAATTCAATTGTCTACAAAAATATTCATTCCTCAATTATCTCAAAAACAAAGATTGTTAATATTAATATTAACAATTGTTATTAAATAATTAATATATGATTATCATCATTATATTGACAATTAATTAATCAATCAATTACATCGTTGGATCTTTATTTTCGTAGATTTTTTAAAAGTCAAGAATTCATTCACACAATATTTAATATTACCTAATATTTTCCAAAAATTCTATAAATCCACAATTATTCCCCACAAAAATTCCATCTCCCACAAAAATATCCATTTCTCAATCATCTAAAAAAAAAAAAAAAAACATAAACCCAGGAAACACACCAACGTTACAAATTCACCAAATAAAATCCAAACCATTCCCACAACATCCAGAAGCCATTTCACGGTCCACCGACCTTCCCCCAAAAAACAAAAAAACAAAAAAAAATTAATTCCCATCACCCAATGACTTTTGGATCGTTCCACACGATCCAATACCGCCGTATTTCGTTCGGCCGTGAGTTCCGCGGCGGCGGCGGGCAAACGAAATTTCTCCGTCGTTGAGGCCGCGAAGACGTCCCGTCCGGAGGGGATAGTGGACAGTAGGTCGGCATTAGCGAACCCGGAGACCGTTTCATCGCCCGCCGTGGCTGCACACCGAGATCGGACCCATCGGAAATATGGTATATCGTGCGATATATCGGTGTCGATATAATCGACGGGCCAGGGTGGGGAGGCGGGGAGGGCGAGCAAAGGCGAAAAAAGGAGAGGTAGATGTTCCGGGTGATCCGGAGGAACGATATCGAGCCACCGGGGGCTTCGTCGCCGAATCGTCCGCGCGGATACGACCAGTGATCCCATTGATAAGTGGCTCAACCATTGTCGTAGGCCCAAAAAAGAACAAGAAAAAAAAACAAAAACCATCCACTCGGTCACGTCAAAACGCGTCATCGAGTTTTCGATCCTGCCAAAGTCGATGGGTTGCGTTCGCCAAGGTCCTGGCGGAGTCCTGACGGTTGTGGAACCAACGTGGAAGACCTCGCGGTCTCCTTTTGGTCCCTTTCTCGCCGGGCTTCCTTCTGTCCGGCTTCCCGACCGCGATATAATGATAACAATAAAACGGAGCTTCGCGACTGGTTCCTACGCCATTGGATAACGGTACCGAACGCCGCGTCACGGCTCGACGACCCCCACCGTCCACCCGGTATATTCTATATACGTATATATGCTTGTATACGGATATATGTATATAGAAAACGGCGTTGAGCGAGGTATATATATCACAGTCCATTCCACCCGGACCCCTCGACAAGGACGGACGACTGTTAAGCGACAAGGACGGGTTACGAACCGGCGAGAAAATTTCTCCGCGCGTGTGTGTTTGATCCACGTGGCGGAGGATGTCGGATTTTATTGTAATTGTCGATTGATCGAGGGAATTGAGAGATGGGTTATTATTGAAGCCAATTACGATGTATGTCGAAAAATTGTTGATCGTAACGGATTTGACGGTATATTGATGTGGTTGACGAGAGGGGGAGGGAGGGGGGTGGATGTTAATGAGGGGGAGATGATTGATCTTCGGAGATTGGGATTTTTAAGGGGGGGGGGGGGGGTTATGGGTTTGATTATTATGGGAAGTTGTTGTGTGAAGGAGCGAAGAAGTGGGATTTCAATGACAGCCAGGATTTTATTGAAATTTGATTTTGATGATAAATATTGTATTGAGATATTGGCGCAATTTTGGTAGACGATGAAGATGCGATCTTTAGGGTTTTTTTTATCGATAATTATGGAGAAGATTGGAAACTCATTTCATCGACACCCACTTCCGGGTTTGAGGCTTCCGTCCGATTAAATCCTGCCGCTTCCACTGTGGTATTTATTTTCTTTTCCTTTTTTTGCGATATCTTCGGAGTAGAGGCGTTGAAGTACTCCGAATTTGGTGAGATTTCCCCGGAATTTCGATCACAAATATATTTAAGATAGAAGATAGGTGGACATTGAAAAATATAAAAAATAGATATATACAAAGAGACACAAGAAATATTAAAATAAAATGAAATTTGAAAAATTTATGAATATTTCATTTATTTATTTATTTATATATTTAGATAAGATAATATAATACACATTGATTCGTATATTTATATAAATATTTATTTTATTATCTCATACTTCAGCCATTTTTTATACATATTAATTTAAATTTCTCAATATATATGACATTGACAAATATAAAAAAATTATACATACATATAACTCCAAAAAATCTTCAAACTAAATGAAATAAAAAAACAATAAACATTTACCTATCTATTTATTCATGTAATTTAACATATCACACATAGATTTGTATATCTATACAAACATGTATCTCATTTTCTCATACTTTTCCCATTTTTCATACGGATTTCCCAATATTCCGCAACATACCCACACATACGTTCTAATGTGTATATATTCAGTCACGAAAATTTGGTCGTCCGAAAGTAGCGGACCCGAAGACGTCGGTGTTGGCGGCGACCAGCCGCTGGACGTGGAGGTGGCACCGGCGCGATGGAAGTCGTGTGTGGAGGTGCAGGCTCCGAGAGCCCGGCTAGCGTGCCACTGACCTAGTTAGCAGGAGCAAGTCTTTCTTCTCCTGCACGCTGTACACCGCTACATATATATTCATATACATATATATATATATAATCCCACTGCCGCTGTGACTGCCACCACCGCGACCGTTGCTGCTCTTCGTGGTCGTACTCGTCGTAGTATTGGTGTTGGCTTCCCACATGGACTACCGAATGGAAGAACGAACCAAGCGTTGGCCATCAGGCGTTGTACATACTTATAAAACGTATATATATACGTATTTATCTATTTATATAGATATCGGCTTTATGCGTTTGCTGGTTTGCTACATATATATAGCAAATATGTATATGTATAGGCATATTTTCGTCTCTTTCTCTGCGCTACCTCTCGAACCAGTCGTTCAACCAAGCCAACTAACCAACCAACCAACCAACCAACCAACCAACCTACCTACGTAGGTTGCGATCACCGCGAGAATCCGATCGAGTCCCGAACGATCGGTGTGTTGGCTCGGTCAACGTTGTGGCACCGCCACACGGATATGCTTCGCTTCCTACTGACCATCTCTTTCGGCCACATTTTTTTTTCTTCTCCATCTCCTTCTCTTTCTTCTTCTTTTTTCTTTTTTTTTTTTTGGTCTTCATTCCGCGGATCTGTTTCGATCGATGAATCCGAGACCCCGCTTTCTTCCGTGCCGCACTCGATCGATGACGATGACGAGCGTGGAATTCGGCCGTGGAATAGACGGTACACGTTCGGTATATACGGTAATACTGGTGGGAATATACCTAATGGAATGGTTAAAAATATTTAATGGAAGGAAAATGAAAGAATTATGTATTATAGCAATGGAAATATTGCAAAATATTTGGGAAGGTATTGACCCACAATTTTATGAATTAAGATTCTTTGATTGATCGGTACGATATATTGTAGAAAAGATGGGACATTGAGATCACATTAACAGAAAATAGTAAAAAAAGCGACTTTTTTACGAAAACATCAATAACTTTTTCAAATTTGAACATTTTTCCACAACATTTCAGGTATTTACCGCCAAGATATTACAATTTAGGTTAAAAATACTCTCGATCGTACCGGCTTCGAAAAGTATATTTATTTCGTTCCATAAGTACGAAGATAAAATCTCACATGCAATAAAAGTCGACCAGATTGTCAAAGGAACTCGAATAATTTTTCAATTATTCCTTCAAATTCCTCAAAAAAAGTTGCGGAATTCTTCATCCCCTTGCGAAAACTTCTTCTATCAATCTCATTAATCTCAGTTTTCCGTGTAATCCTGATGTAATAGAATCAATTGTTCCAAGGTCGAACGTTTCCTGTTCCAGGTCCTCGCGGCGCCGTTGGCGGTTGCAGCACCCCCGGCAGTAGAGTGGATCCCTGGTGGAATCCTGGTCCCCTCTTCCCCACGGTCTCCACGCCAGGGCCACCGAGGATCGACGAGGGGCCTCCAGGGAACACCAACCAGTACTGCAACGCGTTACAACGTACCTCGAGTCCGCCGACCTCGTCGTATTCGTTCCTCGCGTCGCCCATTCAGCATCATCATCACCAGCAGCACCACCATCAATACCAGACCAATCACAACAACAACAACAACAACAACGCCAACAACAATAACAACAGTAATACCAACAACAACAATAACAACAATTCCAGCACTCCAAACAACAACAGCACCAACAACAATCATCAAAATCAGCAACAACAGATAAATCGAAATTTCGTATTGCCATCATTCACCTCAGCCACGACAACGTGCACCAGCGCCAGCACGACGTTCGGTCACGTCGACGCAATATCATCGAGGTGCAGCACAGATGCCGTGAGATCAACCCCATCAACACCTTCGAACCCTTACAGCCTGGTCGGAGACACGATATCACCGACCCGACAATCCTGTCAAACTCTTTCGTCCACGTCGGGTTCCGAAAACGTGTTATCGTCGCTTCTCGCGCCAAAATCAACGACCGTCAACAATTCTCACAATCTGCCACGCGGCGTTCATCCAAGCGGAAGCAATCATCATTCATCGGCATCGACAACCGGCACGGTTTTGTCGTCCATGCTCGCCTCCACATCCGTCAATCACGATCGATTCCCATCTTCCGTGTCAGCCTCGTCAACGTCGACATTGTCATCCGGAAATCCGCGTAACACAATTTCCGCATCTTCGTCATCTTCGTCGTCATCGAGAGATTCCATAACCGGTATATTGTCGTCGTTGAACGTTCGAATAAAATCGGAAAACAATTGTACAACGAGGTTGCGCAACGACGATCGTACAAACACTTCTCTGACGTCATCATTGTCGTCAACCACGACAACGTCTTTCAACGCTTCGTTGTTGAGCTCGTTGCTGTCAACCTCGAGAATCTCAACGACGAGAAATTCCGACGACGAAGAATTGTCCAATCGAGTGGGAATCAAACTCGAATATTCGCCGGGACAAGATTGTACGACGGAACACGTTGATCGGGAATCCTGCGGTATCAAGGTCGAATACGCGTTGGGTGGAAATTCACCGTGCAACGTTTTGGACGCGGGTGAGGAAGATTTGGCGGCAACGTCGCCGTACGACATTATAACAACGAGTGGGGGTGCGAGATCGTTGAACGAACAAGTGTCAAACTGTCGCGATCAACGGATAAACGTTAAAAACGGTGGATCTTGCGGCGTATTGTCGCCAAGAACGGACATACAGATCGAGATGAAATACGAGACGCAATCGGGTCCGCCTAGTGGACCACCGCATTTGACATCGTCGGGAGTCGAACCACCTCACAGTAGTCAGGGCAGTGGAATGATCGTCGGTGGTTCTCCGGCCGAGGTCGTGGGTGTTGACAGTTTGTTGTTGTCACCTTGGGGTGCCACCGGACCGGAATTTCTCGACGCTCCGGATGTCAAGCAAACTGCAGCTGGTCTTCAGGACGCTTGGGACACGTTGCTCCTAGGTTCGACGGTTGGAGTCGCTTCGGCCCAATCTTTGGCCGAATTGAAACCACTACCACCTTTCACGGGTTACACGGGACATTTGAGCATAAATGGAATACCCGGGCATCATTATCACACGATAGCGTCGTCGGGTCAAAGACCATCGATGCAATCGTCCTCACCCACGCCTTCGTCGAATCAAGAATATTACGAATCGCCCGTGGTATCGTCTAGCACTCCGTGTCCTCAGGGAAGTCAGAAACAACAGCAGCAACAACAACAGCAGCAACAACATCAACAACATCAGCAACAACATCATCAACATCAGCAACAGCAGCAACAACAGCAACAACAGCAGCAACAACTTCCGCAATCGACGCAACAGGTGGATTACGATATCGAGGACATTGCGGAGATCATTGGATCGGCTATAGCTGACACTACGGTGCCCGGAGGTGGAAATGGTCCAGGTTCGGAGCACGATCCCGATGGTTCGAGAGATTGGATCGACATCGCGGAATGGATCGATACAGCGTGTTCGCCAAAAGCTCACGAAACCATGTCACCAAGTCCTTATTCCCAGATGTACGGAGCAACGACACCATCGAATCACACTCAACAACACGGTTCGACGTTGCACAGTCTTTTGACTCACGGTTACGCGCCTTTGTTGACAGCCAGGCTTCAAGCTGGCAACACCGGATTGCCGAATTCGTCGTGCGGCGAAACACCGTCTTCGACGAGTCCTTATCCACCGGTAAGTCCACCCGGGCGTGTTTCCACGTCGTGCAGTCCCGATCATTTGTTGCATTCGTCATTCGCCGCACCATCGCGGGATCATCGGAAACGACCACGTCCGGGTCCCGGAAGTCAAAATCCATCGAAGAAAAGCCCGAGCGCGACGAACGCGCTTCCGTTCCGTAGGGACGACACGGAATCCGGATTAATCGGCGGTAAAGAAAAACCGGTTCATCGTTGTTCCATCTGCAATCGGGGTTTTCTCAACAAGAGCAACATCAAAGTACATTTGAGAACGCACACGGGTGAAAAACCGTTCAGGTGCGAAGTTTGCGGCAAAGCTTTTCGTCAAAAAGCACATTTGATAAAGCATCAACAGATTCACAAAAGAATCGGCACGGATTAAGATGAATTTGGAAAACCTTGCGGAACCTTCGAGGGCTCGTTTGGTGTCGTGAGTTGATGACGACTGTTTGTCGCGAGTTCCTTGGGGGGAGGAGGTTTGAACTTCGTAATAATTGTTGACTTCCGTGATTGTTGACGGAAGCCGGAAGCGGTACTTGAAGGGATGTTGGGTCGAGCGACGGGTGAGCTAAGGCCGAGCACGAGGGTGGATCAAAGATCTCTCGGTGCGGTCACGAGCCGATTCCGA
>OZ020177.1:4622209-4646874 GCA_963971145.1 Sussaba pulchella | reverse complement strand
TACATAAATTATACGATATAAATATTTGATGTTCCATCAACGAAGAGCACGTTCTCCGAATTTAGCGCCCGAGTACGGTTTACGTACTTTGAAGAATTATGCTTTTAATCGACGATCGGTCCGTGAAATTTTACGAACTTTAATCGTCGGTTCGCACGCACGGACGAAAAAAAAAAAATAATTATTTTTAATCCGCGCGCTCACGCAATTGTTTCCGAAACGTTTTATGTTTATCGAAAAAAAAATTATTTGAGAGAAAAAAAAACAACGAATGTTTTAGAAACGCAACGCAATGTTACTATAAGAGAGGCGCGACCATATGTGATCGTGCTACGATGTACCTAATAACGCCTTTCCCGTCGCAATTTCTCGTTATGTTCTTTATTTATTACGCTATGTTTTTTTTTTTTTAATTACGCTACTTCTCACCCCAACCCTTCTTCCTCTTCCCGTTCCTTTATTTCCTACGTCCTGTTGTCCGTGAATTATTTATTTTACCTATTTTGTCGCACCTTATCGATCGTCCACTCGCTCCTGTAAGATAGCTAGGTTGTTGTTGCAACATTATTATTATTTTTTGTAAAGATTTATCCGTATTTTAGTGATCGCTTAGTTCGACAATTTCGATTGATCATCGATCGTCGACTGTGGAAAATTTTTTTTTTTATGTTTGTACACTGCTGATTTCGATCGTGTAATATAGAGAAACTATTTGATGAATCTACGATGATTATTTAATTATTTTATTTAACGAACATACGGGTCTCGATTGTACAATTGCTCCCCTCCGTTCCGATCTTTCCTCATCTCTCTTCGTTTCTCTTTCTCTCGTTCTCACCGCTCGTCCCAGCTTCACGTTTTGTTTCATTTTATTAATTCTCCGTTCGATCGGGATCGCCTCGCAGGTTTTCGAGAGACCGGTTTCAAACGATCGTCGCACGAGCACTTAAAACGATATTGAAAGAAAAAAAATGTTATCGGCGACGGGATTATGTCATGTGAAATAATTTTTTTTTTTTTAAGAGAATTTTTATTTTTTAGTATTTATTATGTTTATGTACGGAGAAAAAATGTGTTACGCGCGATATCGTCGGATCGATCGTTTCGGTTTACGATCGTCGAGTATCCTCGCTTGATCCTCTCTCGACTCGATCGGATGGCGAATTTATGTTTATTTTATTTTTTATTTTTTTTCGTTTTTTTTTTCTTGCAACTAAAAATTGTAATTGTATAAAGTTTAGACATGTGGATTTATTTATATACCATTAATTTGATGTTCGATTAAAAAGACATGATTGTTACCCTATAAACGTATGATTATTATTTTTTTTTCGATGTTGTGATCGCACGACGACGGCACGATTTCGGGTGAGGATGATTAGACGATACCTTTTTCCTTGTTTCACGTGAATCGATTGTTCGATTTAGGTGAATAATTTATTTGTACATCTGCAACCTCGGCTTATTTAATTCTGCATGCAGTCTTTGACGGCGGAATTCGCTCTTCGATCGTGAATAATTATCGAGACAAATGGAAACAGCGAGATGAGTTTGATCAGCTGATGTCATTTTCTTTTTAAAATTTCGTCCAATCGGCACGATTCAATGGAATTTTTGGAAAGTACTGGAAGTAGTTAGCTCTTCGGTAAGTATGAATTACGTAATCACGCTCCAAATTGTACAAACATAACAAATGGAATGAGGAAGAATAATTCTCACTTGATATATATCTGTAAAAAAAGTAAACAGAGTATTATAATATTTTATTTGACTAATTCAGTTACGATAACAATAGAGTGTACAAATCCGTAACTTTTAGTTGCTAATTGGCTATTTACTTTTTTTAAAATTATTTATTTATTCTGAGAAACAATAATTCTATTTATTTATTATTCCTAATTGAATATTTTTTGTAATTTATTTATTTTGCTAAGTAACGTCAATCAGTGGTTAATAATATTAAATTTCAATTGTTTATATTTATTTTTGCCCCTACCTTGCTCCGCCTCCCCTCTCTTCTATCTTCCACTATTAATATTGAATTAGAATTCCTTTCACTCTTTATTTATTCATTGATCTTTTTTTTTCACTCTCCCTTCAGCTTGGTATTTTGTGCGCAACGAATTTGTATTTTTTTTTCTCTCTCTCTCCTTCTCAATAATAATTTCTCGGTAAACAATTTCGTCGGTTTACCCAAGAAAAGTCCGATCACGACTTTTGCCAGGTAAGACACAAAATTCTGCGTGACCTAACGACCCAAGGATCCGTCTTAGGTGTTTCCACGAGTCAAGAATCTCCGCCGGGGCCGAAGGAAGAGGTGGGTACGGTGAGTAGTTGCTTCC
This sequence comes from Sussaba pulchella, assembly GCA_963971145.1. NCBI lineage: Eukaryota > Metazoa > Arthropoda > Insecta > Hymenoptera > Ichneumonidae > Sussaba > Sussaba pulchella. Next base: position 4,644,532 of record OZ020177.1, on the reverse strand, counting down.
CACTCAAAAAATACCTAAACATAATGAATAATAGACGCGGATCGAAGCCCCGAATATTCAATGTTCCGACGGGTCAATAAATCAAATTAAAATGCTCCGTAAATAAATGTACCGAATCAGCATCGCTCCGAATGATAATATTTTGAAACTCCTTAAAATTTCCAGTGGTGGGGGAAGGTCAGCTAAATAAACATTTTTGTTTCTCATAGCCGCCACAAGTAGGGCGCCACCGTAACTAAAGTAACGCGGGCGCGGGTGATAAACATAACCTTTTATTCCTGTGATTACCTCGTGCTCGAGCTATCAACTGCGTTCTATTAATTCCGTAATGCTTTTACGGTTCTGGTGAATGGTACGTGGAGGTTGTGTATATTTGACGATGGATTAACGATAATAACGTTTGTGCTTTGATATTGCTTTAAAGTGGTAAATCGTATTAATTCGTACAACATGCTCAGGTTATTGGAAAGACATCGACCAATCCGCTTTCATCTCTCTTTCACGCCACTTTAGTTCCGGTGGCGCCCTCTTCGTGGCCGCTACGAGAAACAAAAAACGTTTGTTTATCCGTACTAGCCAAATCGTCGGAGTTTCAAAACCCGTGTATAAGACCCCGGGCTTGGTATCGTCGAGATACAACAATGTAACCGAAATTACGGTCTTCCCGAGGTCAGGGAACTCTCTCAATTTTAATTCCCTCGGAACAGGTCGGAAGCCTTAAGGCGTATCGTACGAAACGACGAAACGAATTTATCCCGGGGGAGGAACGAACTGTCGGTGCTTCGAACGGTCTTACAGGGTCGAAAAACCTTTCTTCCCATGTCTATATGTATTAGAGTGGTCCTTCTATAGGGCTCGGACGAATTTTTACGCGCTCCCCTCCCCCTCCAGATTGGCTTCAAATAATTTAAAAAAAAGTTCCCTCAATTGGCAACTCGCCATCGTTGAAACCGGCCATTACCAGCAGGGATCATTCTACCCTTTGAAATACACAGGATTTTTCGACTCTCTAGTAATATGCCTATTCGGATCTCTTGAAATCATCTTAAAAATCCAAGAAGTATCTCAATGAGTCCGTGGCACCTTTGTGCATGAAAAAAAAAATCTTACGGTTTGACTTTGAAATGGTTATTCCGGAAATAAGGAGAAACCGAAAATCATGTTTATATATCAGCGTGAAATGACCCATAACCGTTTCAAAGTCAAACCGTAAGATTTTTTTTTTCATGCTCAAAGGTGTCACGGACTCATCGAGATGCTTCTTGGATTTTTAAGACGATTTCAAGATACCCAAATAGGCTGAATATTACTAAAGAGTCGAAAAATCCTGTGTAATTCAAAGGGGAAAAATGATCCCTGCTGGTAATGGCCGATTTCAAAGATGGCGGGCTGCCAATCTAGGGAACTTTTTTTAAAATTGTTTGGAGCCAATCTGCGGGGAGGGGAGCGGGTCAAAATTCGTCCGAGCCCCATATAAGGACCACTCTAATATATATATGTACGTGTAGACACTTGTTGAGACCCACGGCCGCAGAGGAGCCTCTTCTACGGTCCACGTACCAGTTGGGTCAGTGACCCACATATTTCGGGGCCCCTCGCGGGGCGACCCGCCTAGGGATCTGTGATCTAGCCTAGCGGGATATCGTCGTCACTCGTATTAGGAGCCTCGGGACCCATAGATGAGGCACAATAAATACCACGAGTCAGGGCTTCCGCAATGGAATCTCAACCGGCCCTTCTCAACAGACCTTTGCTTCTCACGATTTTTACGTTGAGACCTTTTCAACGTGGATTCGAATCACGTCTTGCTGTCAATACTCTCACGATTCACGGAAGAACGTTATTATTTCGTTGGTAATCGACGATCGAGCGCGATTAAAAAATGAACGAACAAATTATATTGTATTTGAAGAAAAATAAATTGAATGGGTTAATTTTTTTTATTGAAATATTTTTGGTTGATGAGTTCATGGGATTGAAAAAAGCAATATGTCAACCTAGAATCTAGTATAGGATGAAAGAACGTTTTAATAAAATATTGCATTTTTTTCTTTCAAATGAATATGTAGAGTCGTATTTTATAATTCAAATATTTAATCTTGTCTTGGAACTCCTCGAGTGTTACCAAAAACACCATAATAATTTATCAATCAATAATTACCGATCGAGTAAAATAAACGAATGTACAAAAAATAATATCGTATTTTTTCAAAAATAAATTAAATAACCGAGATAATAATAATAATAATAATAATAAAATATAAAACAATGAGAAATTGAAATATTTAAATATTCTTCTAATTAAATTAATAGAGAGATAGTAATATGATACTAATAGTAAATTCATTGCAATTGATAATAAATTAATACCACATATTCAAATATTTTTCATTGCTTAGTCCATCCAAAATAAATAACACCAATATACAATTAAATTTTTTTTCCATAAATATAAAAACATGGAAACTCAGCAATAATAAATATAATTCAAATAAACAAAACCGTTTCGAGAAAAAAAAACCCAATTATTCAACCAACAACGAAGAAAAAAAAAGAACACGCCAACACATACAGCATCGCGCGACCTCCACGAATCCACCAAAAACCAAACATCCTCCATTTCCCCATTCAATCATCCTCATCATCGAAACTTAAATCCAATCTCCTCCCCTGATCTCCTCCCATCGTCCCAACACCATAAAAAAAAACACACACAAACAAACAAAACTCTTTGTCCCGCGGAAGCTCTCGAAGAAGCGATGAGAAACCGGAAGAGCCATTTCACCAACGCGCATAACAAAACCGGAGTAACTACGACGGAAGTGTACGCGAGTACCTTCCCCCCCGTTCCCCTTCCCCGACCCACAACCGTTGCACTTACCGTCCACCGCCGTGGAAGCAAAGTTGCGAGAGACCAAACGAAAAAAAACTGCAAAATCAGCCCCAGCTTGAAAAAAAAGAGACAAAAAGATAAGAAATAATAAAATAAAGAGACAAAGAACGAAGAAAGACACAATGGAGATCCTTGATCGAACAGTCGGACTGGCTTGCGTGCCGAAGAGCGTTTTCGCGTCCTCTTCGTCTTCTCGTCCATCGCGTTCGCGAGGCCGTTTAGCCTCTCGGCCGCGGTTCCGCGGCGTTCGTTTCGTTCCGTGCCAACGTGATCTCAAAGAAAGTCTTTCACCGCGTGCACAACCGAGGCGTCACGACGCGGATTCGTCGGCGATGGTCGACGTTCGCGGCGTAGGCGCGGGGGCTTCGCAAAACCGTGAGAGGGGAGGGGAGTGAACGAAGCGAACGACGTTGGTACACTTCGGTTTGGTACCAGGCAGCGATGCGTTCCACTTACATGGCACACTTAACCAACCCGGCGAGGTTGCTTCGCTTCAGGATCCTGCGAAGAGTGGGTCTCTGTCCTACCGGAGATATACCGCGACGAAACCCGCTCGCGACTCGGCTCGACGCCCCGAAGTCTTACGGCCGTGACTTGTGAGCTCGCACCCGGCTCGATATGACCGAGGGATAAGCGAAGATGGATCCGCGTGGTTTTTTCTCGCGGATCCGAGTGAACAAATTATGCATAGCTTAATATACATCAACTATGTATGAAATTGAGCATGTATAGTGCATGTATAAACTATATAGGGCCTGCGTATCTCTAATTCCATACACAGATTATATATATAATTTTTGAATACATTATTATATTATATTTAAAAGAATTATCTATTGGTATTATTGTTGGCGTTATTGTATGAATTTTTGGATTTTTTATATTTGCATATAAGTATCGTATTATCCCCGAGTAAAAATATTATATGTAGTCGATGTACAAACTATTTATGGGATTTGGTTATAAAGATAGAACAATATAATAATAATACTAATATAATTATAATAATTAATAATCGTTATTGTTTATAATTATAACATTTATTATTACACATTATGTTTTTACGTATAATATTCTTTACAAATTAAGGTTATTTTACTGTAATATCAATTAATTTCCAACGTATTCTTTACAAATTTATATTAATAATATTCTTTACAAATTTTTTTTCAAGCAAATCCGAACGTGAATTAATTATTATGTCCATTGTTCTAAATTAATGTCTAAAAAAATAATTATTTTCAATAACATTGCAACCAATTATCAATCGAATCTCACGTAATATAAATTAATCATCAACGTATAACATCCTATACAAATTTATTATAACCAACAATTTCAAATAAAAGTACGTGGCAATATTTTCCTAGAAGTTCCCGCGGGATTTATTTCTAATTGAATCAATAACATTGTTCCAATCAAATCAACAACCTCGTTAAATCGGTTACATTGCTTCAAGACAGTTTACATACTGTTTCGACAAACCCATTGATACGCGCACGCAGACAAAACAAATTATAGCTTAGCTCAGATGAATTTCGCAAATAGACGGAATAATTAAAGACGATTCGTGATTCATGTGAGCGGTACAGTTCACACACGAGTTTCGAACTCCCGCGTCGGCCGAACGAAGACGAGCAACTACAGTAGAAGCCCTCTAATGGCAACAGGACGGGTCTCCCCACGTAAAAAAATCATATACCCATATATAAACTCTATATGGTAATCTATACGGTATTGGATAGAATATTCTATGCAATTTTATTAAAATTTACATTTACATATAATTACATTTAATACAATTTATAAAGAATTGTAAAAAATTATCGTCAATATATCGGCTATATATAGTCCATATATATGCCCAATCCCATAAATAGTTTATACATAGATATATATATATATATAATTTATATATAATTATATAATAATATATAATTTTTTAACTTGGGATATAATTTTTTACTTTTTTATTATTATTTTGAATCTTATAATCTTTTTTATTATTATTATTTTTTACGCTGTACAGGATTAGTGATACATAGTCTATACATGCCCAATTCCATACATAGGTTGTATAATATGTTATAGAGTATATCGTAATATTATAATAATATAATAATAATACTATAACATTTTAATAATGTTATCAAGTATATATAATTTTTGTCTATTATTATTATATTATTATTATTTTTTATAGTTTTTATTTCATAGTATTATTATTTTTGGCATTATTATATTAATCTTTGGATTTCTTTTTTTTTATCGGCCACACATGGACTATACGTAAACTAAATATGCCCAATTCTATGTACAGTAGATATATAGACTATACATAATTTTTTTACTCGGGCTCTCATCCTCCGCGCGTTTTGATTCGAGCGGTTTTTATTAGAGAGATCCTACTGTATGCGCGATGGTTATATCGGGATTCTCATACGCATACAGTCGCAAACCGGACACGCACACCTGCGTTTCGCCTTTCCACCTGCAATGGGATTGGGATTCTCCATTCCCGTGGTAAAATTCCCATAGACGTCTACCCCGGGGTCGTACGTGTGTGCATGGTTGCTCCCGTGGCCACGATTCCGCGTCTGTCTTCGTATCGTCCACACGACGCAACAATTTCCCGCCACTTTTGTCGTGTATGTACGTGGACGTGAACGTATGTGGAATTAGCACGAGTTTCAGTCGTTCGGAGATCATGTCAACAGATATTCGCGGGATCGGTCCGTGGCACGCGAATTGTTCCAGGTTTGCCGGCTGACAGCTCGTTGAAGCCTGAGGATGTTCATCGATTCGGTGAGAAAATTAGGGTAATCTTGAGTAGATGATTTTAAAAATATCGATGCATTAAATGAAGTTGATGGGATGGAATAAATAAAATAAAGTAGGTGAAGAAAAGGAATGAATGGATCGGTAGAATTACGTTTTATTTTATTTTTCTGAGAAACGAACTTCGGAATCGAAAATATGGTAAATGGGTGACCAGTTAACAGCTCATTAAGGCCTTTATCGATTTGATCGGAAGATAAATGAAATAAATAAAATAAATAAAATAAATTTAATAAATTAGATAAATTAGATAAATTAAATAAATTAAATAAATTAAATAAATTAAATAAATTAAATAAATTAAATAAATTAAATAAATTAAATAAATTAAATAAATTAAATAAATTAAATAAATTAAATAAATTAAATAAATTAAATAAATTAAATAAATTAAATAAATTAAATAAATTAAATAAATTAAATAAATTAAATAAATTAAATAAATTAAATAAATTAAATAAATTAAATAAATTAAATAAATTAAATAAATTAAATAAATTAAATAAATTAAATAAATTAAATAAACAAATAAATTTAATAAATTATTGCTCAATTAGTAAAATATCGTTTAATTTTGTTAAGAAAAATCGCGAAGAAACTTTTTTGAAAGTTGTCCCTGGACTCGGAAAAAAAGTCCTGACTCAACCAATACCGACGTCATTTTTAGGCTGATTCTTTACCTTCAATTCGGTTTTTTTTATTTTCCCAGTACGACATCTTGTCGCTGAAATATCGCTCACCGAATGAAAAAAAAAAAAGTTCCATCACAAAATTTCAAATCTAGACCTTTCGAGCTTCAATAAACGAGCTTTACACAAATGCTTTTTATTTTGAAAATCACCCAAAAAATTATAAAATGTCTCTACTCCACCAATTTTCTCGCCAACTGTCTAAACATAAAAATTCCCGCGCATAAAAAAAACAGACTAAATAATAAAAACAAGTCAAATTAATTTTATAAAATTCGCAAATAACCCAAAATCCAAACGCAAAAATGTCGCGGGGTCCACCAGACCCCCGAGTGCTCGTCGGGAAGCGTCGAGAAAACGAACTCCCGGGGATACGTGATGACCCGGGGGATATCGCACGGTCGATATAGGCGAGCTTCTCACCGATCGAGAAGATCGGTATGAGGAACCGAAGCACGCCTCTGTATTATCCTCACTCGATCGTATTACACACATACATCCACGCTCGAACGTTACCGCGTATTGTAACGAACAGCCATCTCAGTGGGTTTGAGCATCATGCTCGAGCATCTCGTTGGAGAAGACGATCCATTGAACCCCTGACATTTAATAGTGGGTCGTGTGTGGCACAAACCCGGCATCGATTTTTTTCAAATTTATTTCATTTTTTTCAATTATTATAAGCGTACCTACACGCGTTGTCCGTGAACCGGAAGAGGAGAACGAAGATCAAGGTGCAGCCGATTGAGCAACCGATTTTCAATGTGAAACGAGCTTCGAAGACGCATTGGATAATTATACACGTTTTACGTTCGCCATTGTATCGACAAATATGTTCGATCGATCTGACATTAACTCCATTTACAGTTACGAATTTTTTTGGGTTACAGTGATAACGAATTTAGATTGCTTTGAGAATTTCATATTTTGTTTGAGATTTGGTAGTATTTTACACGTATTTATGCATTACTGTGATTTATTTCGGTGAAGGTGATTAGTGTAAAAAAAGGTTTTTGATCTTTCTGAAAAGATCCGTGGTTATTGTATTTGTCGAAAAATATTGAAGATTTTTCGGCAAAAAAATAACAAGACTGATTAAAATTTCTCACGGTCATCTGAAATTACTCCAAGGTATTTGATTAAAACAATAATGATAATAACGAGAAAAACACCAATAGTGATTTTATTTATTTGTTAGATGTTTTTTAAAAATTGAAACGTACATACCTACATAAATATGTTTATAGTTATAATATTGGCAGGTACCACTATTTATTAATATTGATAAAGTACTATTTGTCATTTTTATACATTGTATATAAATAAATATTTGGAAAATAAAAAATACTACATTTTTTCTAATATTAACAAAAATTACAGCTTATAATAATCATTAATAGCTTATAAATATTCATCAATATACTCATATAAATACGGAAATATATTGGAAACAACTCATTTAAAATTACATTATTATTATTATGATTATTATTATCATTGTTAATTATAATAACGAGAGAAATCGCAATAGTGATTCTATTCATCCTTAAGACTTTTTCTTATTGAAACAAATATATCTAAATATATCGATAGTTATAATATTAATGGATATCAATATCCATTAATATTGACAAAGTAATGTTTGCCATTTTCATACCATAAATAACCTAAATAAATATTCAAAAAATTGAAAAAAAACACTAAAAAAATGTCTAATACATCAATAAAAATTATAGCTCATAAAAATCATTAATAACTCATCGATATTGATAAAAAGATATGCAAAACGGCTCATTTCAAATTAGATTATTATTATCATTATTATTATTACAACCGAATACGCTACATGTAAACAGATATACATCAATATTGACCGGTAGCGTCCGTAACTACGGAAATTTCTCCGAGCGATGACGTGCGAGGACCGACGTTGTCGGACTTCGGCCGATCGTTTCGGTCCGAATTCGTGTTTGATGTAAGCACCCATCGGGACACGGTGTAACAGTGTACATATGTATATGTTCGTCGTATTTAAGGTTCACCTAAGGAGTCGGTCGCGGAGTCGCGAACGCGGCTAATGGGCCGGCGTATGCGAGCGTCGCGGCTCGCTTAACGATCAAGTTCGATTTCTCTTGGCACCGTAACTCGTACACGTTACACACATATACACACATATACAATAATCCATGCACACACACGCAAACACACACACACACACACACACATGCATATATATATAGAGATATATGTATATATTTATATGCATACACAGACTTACAAACCTACGTACGTATACGAATCGACAATACAAGACGGGAAAACGCATACGCGTTCGCGGCTCGGTGAAAACTTGATGGGGTACGTTATCAAAAATTGTCGCTGTTTAACACGTACGTACGAATCGTCGTCGACCAGCTGTCGAGCGGGCAGCCGGACGGCCGGACGATGAAAACGTCTCTTCGCCACCGGTGTTGTCCCGATCTCGTCGTATATCACGTCTGGCCCGGACTTTCCATCATCGATTGTCGATTTTAACAATTTTTTGTTTGATTTTTTTTTTTTTCAAATTTAGAATGCGCGGCTCGACGCGTACACGCGAGTGCTAGGAAATCAAAAGCGCTTCGTCGTCAAAGAAATTGTATAGATTCATAAATAGGTAGAAAGATCTACGTACACGATACGTACGATATAGCTGGAAACGGGGAAAAACATATTGATCATATTCTTGAAATATAGATAATTATTTGTATTAAATATAAAAAATTTAATTGTTATATAAATTATATTTTTTGTAAAAATTATAATTAAATATAAATATTAATTCGAATAAATATGATCATGAAAATTAAAAAGTAGATTATTATTTAATTGGATTATATGGGAAAATTATAATTGAAAAGAATTATCCTTTACTAATATATAATTAATACACTAATAACATCAACATAAAAATTGACATCCTAATATATTATTGATATATCATTATATATAGATTATTATTATTATTATTATTAATTATATTATATATAATTATTATTATTCATTATCATTATTATTATTATTATTATCATCATCATCATCATCATCATCATCATTATTATTATTATTATTATTATTATTATCATAATAATAATATAATAATAATAATAATAATAATAATAATAATAATAATAATAATAATAATTATTATTATTATTATTATTATTATTATTATTATTATTATTATTATTATTATTATTATTATTATTAATATTTATTATTAATAATAATAATAATTATTATTATTATTATTATTATTATAATAATAATCATAATTAATTGATAATAATTATTAATAATAATAATAATAATAATAATTATTATTATTATTATTATTATTATTATTATTATATATAATTCTAAAGTCTCAATATATCTCCACATACCTATTTCTCTATTTTCTTTCTCTCTCCATACGTATATCCACGCATACCCCCATAAACGCGAACGCGTGTGAGCATGGAGTATCAAATCGCACGGAGCATCGTGTATGGGCTTTTACCATACACCATCGCTATATACAGCGCGCGATAGCGCTCTCCGTCTTCTGCTCCTCGTGCTGGTAGGACCTTGTTTCGTGACCCACATAAAGCAAGGCCGTTACACTCACGATACGCTCGTATGGGTGCCGCCTACGGTCCGGACCCAAGCCGGACGGACTCCATCGGTGTTCCACACTCTCGCACGCGCCTTTCCTACCCCCACGTTCCACGGGTTCACATCCTTGCCGCACAGAATCCTCCTCATCCCCTCCAGAGTCAACTTCTTCCTCCCATCCCCTCGCAACCCCTCGCCGCGGTTCGGTCTTTCGAGCCTCCTCGCGCATACTCCAAAGGCTTCCTCTCCACATGTGTCACAAGCGCCACAATCCGCATCCACGTGGTTTCACGAAATTCACCAGCTTTATGGGAAAACTATGGACGGTTTAATTTGAGTTTTTTTCGATTTTTTTTTTGCATATTTATTTTTGCGGGATGAATCGATTTGGGTGGGTGTGTGACTGGGATTAAGTTTTGAATCGAGAAGTCAATTGAAGAGAGTTTTGGTGAGAATGGTCGAGGGTGGGGGAGTTGGCGGGTAATTGAGGAGGGAAGCTTGCATTTGTTTATCGGGTGACGGAAAAGTTATGGGGTTGGGAATTGATGAGTTTTGATACATACGTTTTTTGTTTTTTTTTTTTAATGAAATTGTAATGCAGATTGAATGCGTCTTCGTTGATTCGGAGAATTGATATTGATGATAGTTCGCAATGATTCTACAATTTTTTAATCCTAGATATTTCTTGAAATTTTGCAGTGCAATGAATGAAGTTTATTTTATTATTTACAATTTTATTTAGCAAATAAAACAGAATTTTTGTGTCATCAAATGTCTGGTAAACTAAAATTTCTCGCCAGATGAAGACTTCGTCTCAAATTCGATAAAACGATAGAAAATAACGATTATCAAACAAAGATACCAAGAATTAAAATGTTACGGTCTTACTGGATGGACCGTCGGGGAAAAAGTTAGTCTAAAATAGGTGGATTTACAAGTCTAGATCATGTTGTGCATGTTTAGCCTTACAAATAGCTAAACTCATAATAAATTAACACTTCGAAATGTTAATTTACCACTTTTAATAATAATGTGTACTCCTCGTTACTTCAATTAGATCTCGACAATTACTCAGTCGATTAATTTGAAACTAAGCATAATCAATCCATCGATCCTAAATCTTAATGATATAATTTATTCAGAATTCACGGCAATTTAGTTCCATTCCTTTTGCAACCATTAACGTCTGCAGAAGCTGTTTTCCCATAAGCGACCTCCTAAATTCATAAATTTATAACTACTAAATTACTCAGTAAACAAATCTTGAATAATTCTTGTATTATTCTCCCATCAAGAACTATCCCTTCTCAAATTCACGAGAATTTTGGGGATTTTTCAATATCCATCCAACCAAACCCGAAAAGCCAAGAGCTCGTATCCAGGTCACGAATAAAAATCATTGTGGTCTTTGAGAATTCGGAATGATAGCCGGTACAGGTGCACAGGGCCGCGATCTGGACTACATCCCACCTCTCGAGCCTTTTCCATCCAGTACCATTGGCAAGATTGCTTCCGGTCTGCCACCACAGACGCTATCGCTGCTGCTCATCCTGCGCTGCTGCTGCTGCTGCAGTTGCTGCAGTTGCTGCTGCTGCTGGGTGCAATTGGTTTCGTCGAGAGTGCGAGACAATATTCCTTCCTGTTATACGAACAATGGTAACCGACGACGTCGAAGAATGCCGAGGAAGTTCTTCATTGTGACGTCGTCGAGAGAGCGAAAGAGACACAAAGCGAACGAACGAGAACGGAAAGAGCGTGGTCCTAACTTTTTTGCATAAATGCATTCTACATTCGTACGGATAAAACGAGCGTAATATACGTGCAAGAGAACGACGTGGGTCTGTCCTCGGAAGGTTCTTAGTAGGACGGAAATATGTATGTGTATCCGTTATGATGCTGTATCGACAAATGTGTTCGATCGATCTGACGTTAAGTCCATTTAAAGTTACGAATTGTTTGGGTTACGTAGGAAATTTATTTTGTTGAAGGTAATTGATATAAAAAAAGGTTTTTTATTTTTATGAAAAGATCCGGGGTATTATTGTTGTTAAAGAATATCATCGATTTTTATCGCGAATGGCTCCGAATTATTTGATTGAAATAATAATCATAATAACGAGAAAAAATCTCATCGTAGATTTTCTTCAGTCTTGGGATTTTTTCTTATTGGAACATACGAATATAAATATATCGATGGTGATAATATTAATAGATACGAATATTATTATTATTATTAAGAATAATAATAATAATAATATTATATAATAATAATAATAATAATAATAATAATAATAATAATAATAATAATAATAATAATAATAATAATAATAATAATAATAATAATAATAATAATAATAGCAATAATAATAATAAAAATAATAATAATAATGATAATAATAATGATAATAATAATATAATAATATTAATAATATTATTATATTAATAATATTATTATTATTATTATTATTATTATTTCTTATTACTTCTTATTGGAACAATTAACACAACTACATTCGTCTGAATAAAACGACTGTAATGTATCTGCAAGAGAACGCCTGTGTCTGTTCACGAAAGGCTGTTAGTAGGACGCAAATATATGTATACTCATTACGATGCTGTGCGAGTACCAGAAGAACGTGTTATTTCAGTCAAAAAATGAATATAAGGAAAATCTACGAGCACCCACAGCGTTACGCACACATGCGAGATGCATTATCATATCAACGATGAATCAAGTCTGGCTGCTTCTGCTGCTGCTGCTGCTGCTGCTGTTGCAGCGACCGGGTGCAAGGAATCGAATAGCTCTCCCACCGTCACCTTGATCTTGACTCCATGCAAGGCCTAGCCTTGCGAATGATCGCGGACGGTCTCTCGTTATTGCGACGATTCGCCACTTATTACCGTCTCTCTTTCTTCTCACCGGGACTCGACGGAGTCTTAACAATTTTCCCTCTTTTTCAAATTTTTGTATAATATTATATATATATTCTCATATATATTTATGTATTATATTCCTTTTAATATTTTCAAGTTTCTTTTATTTTTTATAGTAATTTATTATTGCGGAGAATAGTATGAAATATAATGTTTTGCGATGAAATTGTTAGACAGTTCTTTAGAATCTTCTTTATAATTAATCATTTGTAGGTGATTCGTTAGTTTTTATGTTTTTCACTCGCAGAAGATTTAATTTATGAGAAAAATTAAATCCTGTTATTATTGTAGCTTATGAAGGTTTAAATTTCCATTTAAAGAATCTATAATAAGATAAAAGATAAGACATTCATTGATTCAAAAAGAAAAACTGGCGTTGTTTCGAAAATGGACTCTGTAATTATTTTTCCCAACCTTGCAATTTTGTAGTTACATTAAAATGGCAAAGCGTGCAATATTGCGAAGAAATATAATGTTGTTGGAGATTTATTATTATCCAATTCTCTCTACTAGAATTATTTTTCCCATACAATTTATTGTTGAACACATGATTAATAAATATGAGATCAAACTCGTGTAATTATAGTTAATAAACTAGAAATTGAACGTCTTCAGTCAATGTCGGGCAGTTGCAGCAACATTGTTTCAAATAAGGAGAACGTCTGTTACCAAAATGGCGTTGGCAGCGCTTCCTGCCGGGTTCTCCAGCTCCGAGAAGTCCTTGAACTCGGCACGACAGCGCCACCTGCATGACGATACAGCCGGCTAGTCGAGGACGACTCGGTCGGCAAGTTCTGCGTGCGATAAGTTGACAACAATCGTGCAGCTCACGTTTCTGCGGCTCTTTGCACGAAACTCGGTCGGTAATGAAAAAACTGTAAGCCGTCGATACATAAATTTACTCCATTCCGCAATTTTTCTACAAACTGCATTTTTGTTTCGACTGCAATTTTCGCCACGAACCTAATCGAGAGAGCCGATGTCATTCTTAACAATTAAATCATTTTCGAATCTTGATTGTTTTTAGTTATAATTTTTAATCGACGAATTAAGCATTGTGTAAGTGGATAAAAAACAATACTGTCAATTTAATAGTCATAATGAAATTTTCAGAGAAATAATAAAATAATGATAAATTTTTATCTAATTAATGATATTAAATCCATTCAATAATAATAATAAATAAATTAGGGTATCAATGGATTCAATAATGTCATTTTTCCGTTACATGATATTAGTTAAATGAAGAAATTAATACCGGAAATGCAAATCCGATTGTATCAAAATCTAGGATATAAATATGAAGTTGCCTATCTCTTAACAAAACTTAGCTTGAAGTATCGCGAAGCATTTTTTCCCAAAGCCTGATGATTGGCAACCGTCGCGACAATCATGCATTTCAGGTTGCCTATCTCCCGGCGCCTTCGTCCATAGAGTAGCGTAAAAACACGTATTTAGAGCGCCTGTTGGCTGGCAACCAGCGGGACAGCAGTGTATGGCGGGTTGCCAATTCCCCGGCGCCACTCGCCATATTTTGCGACGGATTTTTCTTTTTTTCCAGCGCCTGTTGGCTGGCAACCGGTGACGCAGACGTGTATATTGCGTTGCTCTTCTCCAGGCGTCGGCAGCCATATGCAAATAATGGATATATATATCGTCCCAGGTCTTACAGGAGACGGTAGCATAATCGTTGAGGAGAAAGACCGTACTTACACCCCTAATAGCATAGCTGGAGCATGATTGTCAGGAGGCAAACCCTCGATGGTTAGATATAAATGAAACCTATACAAACTCGATGGCATCAGGACAGGAGAGATGATGGGGAGGGGCGCGGCTTTACGATCCTTCTATAGGTCTGTCATCCTGGTTTGTCTCCAAGTTAGTTACAGGTGGAAATCAACACCACGTTTTTCGTGCCAAGTTTCGGAACGCCACTTGCAGTTCCGTAATATTTTTTCTTGTTTGAATTTGGGAAGTTTCAGATAATAGCCCTCTCGCACTTATAACGAGCGGAGAGCGATGAGCGACGTGTAGGGCATTGTCTTAAGACTGGAGCTCGAAAGCACGTTCATTCTGCTGAGGAAATTTTCTTGATACCCGAAGAGATATTCACTCGTGTAATCTGTCATACATGAGAGAAGTAATCATCGGTAATTATTTTTGTCTTCTTTGTGTAATCTTAAGTATTACAAGTAATTTGCAAACAATAATCTAATAATAATAATAATAATGGTAATTATTATTATTATTAATAATAATGATAATAGTAATTATTATTATTATTAATACTAATGATAATAGTAATTATTATTATTATTAATAATAATGATAATAGTAATTATTATTATTATTAATACTAATGATAATAGTAATTATTATTATTATTAATAATAATGATAATAGTAATTATTATTATTATTAATACTAATGATAATAGTAATTATTATTATTAATAATAATAATAATAATAATAATAGTAATCATTATTATTATTAATAATAATAAAAATAGTAATTATTATTATTATTAATAATAATAATAATAGTAATTATTATTATTATTAATAATAATAATAATAGTAATTATTATTATTATTAATAATAATAATAATAGTAATTATTATTATTATTAATAATAATAATAATTTTATTGTAATTATTATTATTAATAATAGTAATAATTTTATTGTAATAATTATTATTTGTTAACATTAATAACGAGTAATCTCGTGTAATTTTGTGTAATCTTTAGGCCAATGTAATCTCCTGTATACCCATTTCAGAGTGAATACCTCCTCGCTGCTACCCAAAAACCTTTTTTTTAAAGGACCCAAGCTTACGCCATATCAGCGCCCTCAAAAACTTTTCTAAAAAAATAGCAAAGATGGCAAACACATTTTGAAAAACTGTCGAGGCCGCCGCTGTCGCCTTAAATCAGCGTCCTCGATCAAATCCATGGAGATAATTGAAACTATTTTCAAATCCTCGTCAATCTTAGTTCCAATTTCCGTCTCGTGACGAAACGAGGACATTATCGTGAAATGTATTCCGTCATGAGATTCCGATAATGGCCGTACGGTAAAAGCCACTACAGAGTAGTGACCGAAGCAAATTTGATCCAAATAACCAAACGAGCTACTGATGGAAACGTTGATTGTTCATTTGAATTATCGATAATGAGATTCGTTTCCTACCTCTGATCGAAAATTAATCGTTCCAATCTCGATTATGATGAATCGGTCAAGCTATTTGCCGAAGGCTCAAGGCCACGTGCCAGTCATTTCTCTCGTTCTCCCTCCACCAACCGCAACTACATCGCGTTAAGGGGCTATATCTAGTTGTTTGATTTTAACGATTTTTTTAGCCATTACGATGATTCGTAGAGTAATTAAATATGAGAATATTTTATATTAAAAATAGTAATGAAATACAAGTAAAAATATAGCAGTAAAAATTATGTTAAGGCTCTAGAAAATCATGAAAATCTCTTAATTTTCCTCCAAACAACGACGTATTATTCCTTAAGGCGACGCTACGAGAAGTCTCTCTGTATCTCTCTCTCAGATTGCTACAAGTGCAAGTGAGATAGCTAAATTTTCCGACGGTAGTTTTCTCAGCCATCGCAGATTTTTCGGATAAAAATCTAGAACTATTAACTGCGAAATATTAATATACAGTCAACCGTTCTCGTATTTTATCGAAGAAATTAATGGCGGCCGAGAAGAACGCTTTACAGTTTGCGTTACCGACCGAGCACAAGCACACGATCCTAATAGCTTCCACCATTTTCTACCCTTTCGGCTTATTTTATGGACATGAGACTGAGTTATGCTCGTTTATCATTTCGTGTCGTCGACTTGGCAAACGTCGCTTTGATATCGATCGACCCAAATTGTTATAAGGGTCCAATCCTGTCCCACCCCTCCTCCTTCCGCCGCTTTCCGCCAGACTCCTAAATTATGTTTGCCTTCGTGCTGCGAGCAGCCAAATGTACGATCGACGTGTTAAGAATTCCCGAGCCACGAATAGCAATCCATTTCGGTCTTATCAGTTTGACATAATTGACGTACTTTGTTTCCTGTTTCCAATGTTACGAAAAAATCCCATATCATCATTTTTCCCTCGTTTTTTTACAATCAAGGCCGGTGGAAGAGCTATTGGCGGTATAGCACACTTTGCACTTGAAAAATTGAGAGTGTTGGTTTGATTTTTTGAAAATTTTATTGTGAAAACAACATTTTTATTTTTTTGACAGACTTCAAAATAGGAGGAGGCTTTTGATTTGAGGTGGATTTTTTTGTGTGTATTTTACGCGATATCTTGGCCGATTGTGAACCGATTTTAATGATTCTTTTTTATTGGATAGGTTTTATCTCGAGGGTGGTTTATTTAATTTTTTTTTGAATAATATAACTTGGCACGTGGCTGTGGTTCCAATTATTACCACTAAAAATGGATGAAATAGGAATTGATGAATTAATTAATTGATGAATTTTTACAAAAAAATAAAAACCTACTTCCAAACTTTGCCTACGAGTACAAACTTAAATTAAAAAGTTGGAAATAATATTTTTAATTACTTTGAAGAAAAGAGAATTGAATAGCAATATGCATTTATTAATACTTAAATATTTAAGTCGGTTAAATATTTAACCTACTCAAATACCTTTCGATTTTTTGATACTGAATTCAATTCGAGTATCAATAATTTCATGTATTGTTCTTAAAATACTCTTTTTTTCTTATATTGACGAAAAAATCCAATTTTTAACTTTTTAATTCAAGTTTCTTCATAAAATTACGGAACAGTTTTATATGTATATATTATTAAACGAATTCACCGCGAATAAATTGAAAATAAATCAGCAATTTTTGCTCCAGTAAAATAATAAAATTCTCGATTATGCGTTTAAAACTCTCTAATACACAATAAATATCAGTTTCGTACGTGTAAACTCGTTTTATTTCAATTTTTCATCTTCCCCTCTTTCCACCCCCACCCTCTCCTCTTACCCCCACCCTTCAACTCCACGCCTGGGTTCAAACTCTTTCATCAGCCCCGATAAAAATTTGAACGTAATAAAAACACGAGAAACACACAATTATTACCAATCTCAATACTTTATTTATTCAATATTTCTCTGGATAATTCATGTCGCATTTAACGTTGTTAAATCATTCGAATTTCAATTTTTTCA
Source organism: Sussaba pulchella (assembly GCA_963971145.1). Classification (NCBI taxonomy): domain Eukaryota; kingdom Metazoa; phylum Arthropoda; class Insecta; order Hymenoptera; family Ichneumonidae; genus Sussaba; species Sussaba pulchella. The sequence continues at coordinate 4,626,345 of OZ020177.1, read as the reverse complement.
ACGCAGATACACATTTTACTCATCGAAACTCGATCGTAAATTATTACGTATTTATTTATTCGTAATTATTGATAGAACTTATAACGAATGTTTGTGTTTTTTTTTTTTTGTTGTATTTTCTTTCTCGATAATTTTTTTCACGTTGATCGCAGCCTGGATATATATAATATATATATATTCCACATCTCGCGATCGCAGCGACGACGATACAACGGCGAAAAAAAAAATAAAATACAATTCTTCCAACGTAATCGAAGGAAAAACCTTTTTATCGCGTTTTTTATTCGATTCAAAGTCGAAAAAATTACGCGACGACCTAATGACGCTTTAATTCAAGGCCATTTTCATCGCTGCCAACATCTCTCTCCTTGTCATCGCTGTCATTGATCAATTCCGTCTTTCCACAATTAAGGCGACGAAGAATTTGACGATTTTCGGCAATAATTCAGGTTAAAAATTGTACGAAAAAATTTGCACTTCGTGCAAAATTCATCCAACGCCAACAGTTACAACACAATTGTCTCTCGTTATCGCTTCTTCGATGTACGAAGATGAGAAAAAATAGAGAAGAAGCTAACAAAAATACGAAAAATAACTGCTACGTTTTACGAAGTTTCGTCAAAAGCAAAACAAAATTTCGCGTACCAACTTGCGACGTCATGCAACATTTATAAATAAAAAAAAAAAAAAAAAAACAACCGATCATTTGCAATTTATATCGCACACAATCGATATTAATTCGTGCTTCAAATATTTTCGTATTTTTTCTTCGAACTAAATCTTCATGATTTTTCGTTTTCTCTCGTTGTCGTTGCAATTATCGCGTTCGATTAATCGTCATTCGCGTCTAGCCATCGAATAATTGTCTTTAAATTGAACGAAAGGATTTTGCAATAATTAATGGAGAAAATTTCGCAGTCCTCAGCTTCGTCGTTCCCACATGAATTATTTATTCTCGTATTTACAAGGGAAAATTTGTTAATTGTTTCGTTAAATTTTCCACAACGCTGTTCGACGTTTTATCGACGCCATTTTGCGTCCGAGCTTCGTCCGGAAGCGTCTCAAATCCCGTCGCCGACGACACCAACGACGAGAATTATTTTCTCCCGCGAGAAAAATATTTTTAATCGACGATTCAACGACGATTCAATAATTTTTATTTATTTTTTCTCGAATTTTTGCGCTTTATTTTTTTTTTTTCTTCGCGCTCAAACCGTGACTCCTTGTTGGGCCAACAATTGTTTACGTTGATGAAGACTCGGCGATTCGTCCTCGCAATCGATCGTCAAAACCCCACTGTCGAAAGATTTCGAACTTTTCAAATTATTCAACGCTTTTAAACACGTCGTCGTAGAAATTTCCAACGATTTCGAGGATCTCAGGGAAGCATTTGCCAATTTTTTAATCGTTTCCGATATCGGACATTTGATAAAATCCACTTTTTCGCGATCTTTGAATTTTACACCGATGTTTGGAGTTTCGTCGACGTCCTGACGTTTGTCAAGGATGCAAGATTTTTTTTCATCCTTCGTTTTTTCATCGATTTTATTGATTAATCTTTCCCGGGAATTTTCGTTCGGGATTGGAGAATTTTTTTGTAAATTTTTTTCATCGACGGTTTGGACGACGTTCGCGATTTCTTTGACGTCTTCTTGATTGAGAAGAGATTTCGGTGGAGCCTCGACGTAACCGCTCTCGTCGCTGTCGGCTTCTTCCTCGTCGAGCGAATCGAGAGTTAGAAATGTTTCGTCGGTTTCGATTGATTCGTCGACTTGATGCATTCTGATTGGATATTTTTCGGATTTCGATTCGATTCTTCTCGATTGCGGGGTTTCTAGCCTGGTTGGACTTTCACCGTGCGGTCTGTAGTCCACGATCTGGGGATGGATTAATTAAAAAAATGCAATTTTTAGATATTTAACGATGAAAAAAATTGTGATCGAATGATGAAAATTTTGGTATTGTTGAAATTGTAGCCGACTGTTTTTTTACCTCTTTTGTAGGGTTTTGTAGAAGCTCACGGTATTTTATAGAATTTTTGTTGGGTTTGCTATTTTTGTTTTATAGGGATTTGAAGAATTGAATTTGTGAAAAGAATTAAATAATCTCAACGACATCGAAATTTTCGGTATCGTCGAAATCGTAGCCGAATGCCTTTTTTCTTGTCTGTTCAATTTTATGGAGCTTTAAAATTTTTTATAGCATTTTAGAGAATTTAATCGAATTTTATGGGATTTTATAGGATTTTTTTAGAATTCTACAGAATCGAAATTTTTACAATAAAAAAAAATAAATTAAAAAAAATATACATATAAATTACAAATGAATAATAAATTATTGATAAATATGAATTTGAAAAAAAACAATAATAAAAAAATAAACAAATAAATTCAAAAAAAAATTCTAAATTCTAAATTTAAAAAATTAATTCCAAATTTTAAATTAAAAAAATAAATTCTGAACTATAAATTAAGAAAAAAAAATAATAATAAATAGATTCTAAATTATAATAAATAAATGAATCAATTATAAGTAAATAACTCATGAATTCATGAATTATTTTTATTTTTACCATTGACGAATTTATTTATAAATTTTTATTATTTTAATTCTCGTTTTTATTTATGGAACTTTTTTTTTTTTTATATTTTAAAAAAATTTTTACTATTTCTACAGATATTTCATGCAATTTCCATAGAACATTACACGAATATAAACCCGAAAATTTCTGCAAAACAAGAAAAACAATAACAAACCTCATCAAAATCTTCGTTATCGTCAAAATCATAGACGTTTCCGGTCGTTTCCTCGCCGTCTTCCTCCTCGGTTTCCGCCTCAGTCGCGTCGTCGTCGTCGTTCGCGTTTCCGCGATATCTTTTGCGACTCGTCGTTCGCGCGGAACGAAATCTCGGACTTCCGGAGCAAGTCAAAAAATTCGGCGAACCTTCGGAATTTCTGCGAGGTCCCGAGGAACCGTTCGTCGTCGCGGAAGCGTGCAAAACATCGTCGGCGAAGATAACTCGTCGGGGAGTTCGAGGTTCGGCTTCGTTGCCGTCGTGATGATGATGATGATGATGATGATGATGGTGATGATGATGATCGTCGGTTCCCGGAGCTCTCTCCTCGCTGTTCGACGTGCTCGCGGTTTCGCATCCGCTCGATATACTTCCATTTTCGTCGGAATATTCGCCCGGGGCGCCGACGCGATTCAGGTCATCGACCAACCTCGCCAATCTCCAACCGTCTTGGTCCTTCCAACTACGCGCGACGTTCTCCAGTGACCTATAAAAAAATCACCGGAGAATCGTTTTTCTTACTTGCTTCGAGGACAAAGTTTTGAATTCGAACGAGGGACGAAGGAAAAAGTTCGGAGGCGATTAATTATTTTTATTTCCGGGATGGTTTTAGTTTTTGATCTGTAGTAAATTTTATAGTTTATTCGTAATGTTTTGTTTGTTTTTTTATTTGTTGGATCGTGGTTTTTGTTTGTGGAATGATGGTCGGGGTAATTTTTTGTTATTGGGTATTTTGTATTTGGTTATTAAAATGGGGATTTGATTGAATTTGTTTGACGAGATTTTTTGGGGGGTTAATGGAAGTGTGGTGGAGTGATGCATTTTTTTTTTTTGGTTCGTTGGATTATGGTTTTGGTCGTTGATGTTGTAGTGGTTGTAATTCTTTTTTCTGTGGTTTGTGGTGATTTGAATGTGAGAATGGGAATCAGATATAGCGAGAATATTTGAAGAATTTGAGGAATAATTAAAAATTATAAGAATTAAATGAGAAAAATAATGATAATTGAAGACAATTTTTTAAAAAATTGAAGGAACAATTATCGATAGTTATAATAATTAATCATCGTCAGTAGCAAGTAGTATAATTATTAATTATTAAATAATTCTAATAATTCTAATAATATCTAACTCTTAATAATAATAATAATAATTCTTGTAATATTCTAATTTATTATACACTTCTAATAAAAAGAATATATTTTTTGAACTCATTAAATTAATTTTTTTTCACCGTTGCAATTATACTTATTACAATTTTAATTCAAATACTTCACGCGATCAAACATAAAAATACAAATCCCCTTAAAGAAATTCTCGTCGAATTTCTTTAAGGGGATTGAA